>CBVK0100830214.1:0-11934 GCA_900067695.1 Picea abies
TATATTCTCAAGAGAAAGACCTCCCACACCATAGACCTAGCACACAAAAGGGTGCTCTCCAAAACCAAGAAGCTAGCGCCCAAGAGAGGTGCGCACTTCAGCCCTAGAAGATGTACTTGCTGAAATTCTGAAATTACATGTGAGTTGTGTGTTTCCTCAATAGGGAAATCACCTTTATTTACACTAGACTCAACACATCAAAAGTGGTGTCTATTGGCACAATAGGACCGACCTCAATAACTCAGAATATAATTAATAATTACAATATTAATTATCTTTTACATTATTTATCTTTCACTTTATGGTGGGGCCGACCTGTAACCTTTACATCACAATTAGGGTTACAGGTAAATCTTACTCTTAGACAATATAGCAAGGAATCTCAAACACCCACTAGTGCTCAGCCACTAGGGGCACATCCACCTGTGCTCAGCCACAGGGATGTCCTACTCAACAGATCTCTATCTCACTGAGTCTCATAGGAGAATCATTTGGAGTACCACATCGTCTCAACTCTCTACACAGAGGAGAAGGATACACCCATCACATGGGCACCTTCACCCCTCACAGGGTTACACATCGTTTCATCTCAAACGACACACCCGTCTCATGGGCATTCTCACCCCACACAGGGGCACACACATTGAAACACCAATCTCATGGGCATCCTTACCCCACACAAGGGCACACAGCGTTCCATCTCAGTCTTAGAGAGGAACAACAAACCCATCTCATGGGCTCTCTCACAGGCCGATTCACTCAGTCGGTGTCATGGAGGATGTCTCACGAAGCTGTAATCATCAACACTCCCTCTCAGCTAGAGAGGCATTCTCCACCAAGCCAAGTCTCTCACGAAAGTACTCGAACTTCGTCTTGGCAAGCGGTTTGGTGAAGATATCTACAATCTACTCATGTGTAGGTAGGTACTGCACGTTTATTGCTTTCATCTGCACCATCTCTCTAATATAATGATATTTTATCTCAATGTGTTTCGATCTATCGTGAAACACAAGGTTCTCAGAGAGCTTCACACAGCTCTAGTTATCACAATGAATAATGGTAGGATCCATCTCATGATCAAATAAATCTGTCAGGAGCTTGCGAACGCACACTTCTTCGCGGACTGCCACACTCAATGCTATATAATTTGCTTTTGCAGTACTTAAGGCCACAGAGCTCTATTTCCTGTTGCACCAAGAAACCATGGCAGACCCCAAGGTAAAACAACAACCGGATGTGCTATTTTGGTCCACTGCGCTCCCTGCCCAATCTACATTGCCATATCCCTGCAAACTCAAGTCTACACTGGAGGCATATCTCAGGCCATATCCAACTGTGCCTCGTAGATATCTCAATACATGCTTCACTGCTATCCAGTGAGTTTGTCTCGACTGACTCATCAACTGACTAAGTACATTCACTGCATATCATATATCAGGTCTAGTGTTAACTAAATACATCAATGATCCAATCAGTTGTCGATACAAATGTGGATCAATCTCGCCTGAATCAGTAGAAGCATCATTCATTTTCTTCAAATCCATCACCATCGGTGAAGGCATGGATTTGCACTCTGTCATACCAAACTTCTTCAATATCTCCACTGTATATTTTCCTTGACTCAGGAAAATCTCATCAGTCCTCTGCCATACTTCTAGTCCCAAGAAGTAGTGCATCATACCCAGATCTTTCATCTCGAATTCAAAAGTCAATGCTTGCTTGCATTCAGCAATTAGTCTTTTTGAACCGGTGAGGAATAAGTCATCCACATACAAGACCAAGATTAGGCACTCGTTACCAACAATATGATAATATAGGTTTGGATCAGCAGCACTCTTGCTGAAGCCCAAACTCATCAAGAATCCATCCATTTTCGCATACCAAGCACAAGGTGCTTGCTTTAGTCCATACAAGGCTTTCTTCAACCTGAACACATGAGATTTCTCGCCGTGTATCATGAATCCTTCTGGCTACTCAATATAAACTTCTTCCTCAATCTCACCATTGAGAAAGGTTGTCTTTACATCCATCTAATGTAGTTTACAACCCATGGATGCAGCTACTACAATGATAGTACGAATGGAAGTGTATCGGGCTACTGGAGCAAATGTCTCATCATAGTCAACTCCCTCTACTTGTGAGAATCCTCAGGCTACAAATCTCGCTTTGTATTTCTCGACACTTCCATCAGTTGCATACTTGATCTTGTAGATCCACTTGGAAGTCACTACAGACTTCCCTTCTGGTCTCGAAACAATATCCCATACATCATTCTTCAAGATGGATTGATATTTTTCTGTCATGGCATCTTGCCATACCTGCTCACCTATTGCTTCTCCATGAAAAGAAGGCTCAGAATTAATGATGTGGCTCATGGTTGAAAAGTAGCTCGAAAATCTCTTTGGTCTCTTGCTCTCTCGGGATGTGCCTTGAGGGGATGCATGTCCCTCTGCCTCCTGCAAAGTTTGTCACGCTCAGGCAGGCCTTTTCTGCCCTACTACAATGTCTCTGGAAATATCAACTGGAGCAACTGGATCAGCTGAATCAATGGTTGTCTCCCTCTGAACTGCTGAAGGGGAGAAGGTATTGTCTCTTCCTTCTTCTCAAATAGTTTGATTCCCTCTGAGTCAAGTGACTCCCTCTGAAGTCTAAAGGATAGACATCTTCCTTTTTCTGTGTCGCTAACCTGGAGATATCTCATGTCTTCTCAGGTCCTCTACTGACTCTATAGTACTTTGTTCACCTTAGTACTAGGATAATAACCAAGATGGCCTCCCATAGGGATAACAACCAAAATGGCCTCCTATACTAGAATAATAATCAATCAAGGAAAGTTGGACTCCCGTACCAGGGATAATGGTCCAAGTCAAGAGGGCTCCCACACCCGGGATAATACCCTTCATTATCAAAATGCAAGCAATTATATAGTAGTGTTTAAAATCAAATACGGAATGTATTACCCTAGTCTACAGTCATGCTCAATCTTGTATTTGGTCTTCCTAAGAAAGGTTTAGAGGAAGTAACCTCATCTCTCATGTCTTCCTCTTTCTGAGGTGGGTCTGGATCAATGTCAACGGTGGAAGCATATTGTCTTCCTTTCTTTCTGGTAGGACAATTTCTCGCAAAGTGTCCATACTTATCACATCTGAAGCACTGGATCTTTGACATGTCTTTTCTCTTATCATAACCTCAAGCTAATGAAGTCTTCTCATCTTCGAATGTTTGCCTGAAGTTTCTTTTAAATCTTCCTTCTTTCTTTGTATGCAGTGCAGGGGCATAATTGTCATCATGAGGGGAGTCTTCCACTCCTCTAGCTCTAAGTCTAATTTCTTCTTGGGTACACTCTGTCAACAGACGATCAAAAGTAGGTAATTTTTCTCTTCCACTGATACTTTGAAGAAATGGTTTCCAATGTTTTGGAAGATTATTGAGAGTGGTCAAAACAAGTTCTCTGCCAGATATGATTTATCCAATGCCACCTAGCTGATCTCTGATCTCTGACATCTTCATAAAGAAGGCAGCAATGGTGTCACCTTTTGTCATCTTGATATTTTGAAGCTGGCCCTTCAATGTAAGATCCCTGAGGGTGTTGTCACTCTCAAACACATTCTTCAATGCTTCATACATTTCATAAGTTGTCTTCGGGTCGGCAATACAAGGCAGGAGATGATCTCTTACTGAGTAGATGATTATCTTCCTTGCCTTGACGTCATCTTCCTTCCTTTCTTCCTTCTCTCCATCGGTAGTTGTCTCTGGTAAATCTTTTTGTATTGTCCACAATAGATCTTCCTCTTCAAGAGTGATCTGAAGTCTTGACTTCCAAGAACTAAAGTTGCTTGATCCATCAAGCCTATCTTCCACCAAGGTTTTGTTCTCCATATTTTCAAATTCTTCACAAACCCTTACCAACTGAGCTAGAAAACCTAACGGCTAGGCTAGGCTAGCAAACTTAGGTTTTGTTGGGCTTATGACTACCAAAAATAAGCCTTGAAAGTCAGAAGAACACTGGTGCGTTGAAAAGCTCCGTCAATGAGCTGCAGAAACCCTAAATATGAAATTTCTGCAGAAAATTGCGAAACCCTAGAAACCCTAGGGCCAAAAATTCAAAATGCTCGGAAATGCAATCTGAAGGTTGTTGGAGGTGAGTTGAGGGAGGTCGTAGACTCCTAAGCAATTTTCAGCCCCAACTTCCAAGTATTAAGTGCTAGAACACTTAAAAAGAGAGGGTCATACGGATTTTCTGGAAACCCTAGGAGGGTCGTACAGTTCTGCAAAAGAGGAGGGCGGCTTGCTTGAAGCTTGTGCAATGGGTTCTTCAAGACCTATGCTTTGATACCATGTTGAATTTTCACTATTCTAGGCTCAAGCATGAGGTTCTAGGCTCAAGCATGAGGTTTATTTCAATTTTAGCATTTACTTGAACCATAAACAAATGCAGCTACACCATTCACAATTGCTGCAATAACCAA
Source organism: Picea abies (assembly GCA_900067695.1). Classification (NCBI taxonomy): domain Eukaryota; kingdom Viridiplantae; phylum Streptophyta; class Pinopsida; order Pinales; family Pinaceae; genus Picea; species Picea abies. The sequence continues at coordinate 4,470 of CBVK0100830214.1, forward strand.
GATCACGAGAAGAAATACCATGCACAAGAACACAAGAAATATCCTGGGAAACCCTTCTCAACAAGGGAAGAAAACCCAGTAATCCTTTGCTATATTCTCAAGAGAAAGACCTCCCACACCATAGACCTAGCACACAAAAGGGTGCTCTCCAAAACCAAGAAGCTAGCGCCCAAGAGAGGTGTGCACTTCAGCCCTAGAAGATGTACTTGCTGAAATTCTGAAATTACATGTGAGTTGTGCATTTCCTCAATGGGGTAATCACCTTTATTTATACTAGACTCAACACATCAAAAGTGGTGTCTGTTATCCCCGATTTCTAGGGATAACTGGGAGATTATGTCTCGAGGCCCACAGGTCCTAGACATGGAGTACCGAGAGCAGGATCGACCTGAGCATAGCCCTGGAGAGCCCATCTTTCTTCTCTTTCGTCCGACTCGTCTTGTCAACAGTAGCAGCATCCATCACCTTCGACTTCGACTTGTATCGAAGAAGACTCTTGCTCCATGAGGTAATTGGTCCAGGTATCCTGGTATGTGTCACTTTTGATCATTATAACCTTTAAATATATGCATCTTACTCCTTTTATTTCTGACAACTGCTTGGATCTCACATTAACCCACTTGACCATGGTTGGGGGGATTGACAAGGTGTCCTAGCAAGCCTGTACCCATAGGTTTAGGTTTGCCACCGAGGGATTTCTGAAGAGCCATCGTCCGCTGCCATCATATCACCACTTTACATCTTATCTCCCACTCATCTGTCCCACTCCCTTAGTCCGAGCATTAGGATGACCTGTTTGTGGGGTTGCACCTTATCTCGTGGGAAGAAGGGGCTAAAGGCCCAGAAGGTAAAAGCAGCTAGTAAAAGTTAAAAGCCATAAAAATGAAACCTAGAGATGCCTCGCCCAGGGATCCCCGAGAAAGCAATAAAATGTCTCTCAGCAAGAAATAAGAGGGACCCGAAGAAAAATAACAAAACAAGACCTAGCCAGGACGATAGGGGGTCTCATCACAAGCCAGCCTATTATGTTCATGGGTACCTAGCAGTATGGCATTGCCATTATCTGGTCACCACACCAAGGCAGTGACCTTTGGTTGCATGGCTAAGGGAAAGGGGGTCTCATCACGAGCCAGCCTTATCATCTCTGTGAAAGTGCTTGTGGGTAACACTGTCAGCTCTGGTCACCACGCCAAGGCAGTGTCCTCTAGTTAGTCCTTGAAATAAAAAAGAAAAAAGCAAATAAAGAAAAGAAAAGAATAAAGGCAATAAAGGGCTTGGAAAGAATTGCATCCATGACGGGTACACTCACCTTCTACAAAGGCACCCACAGGTAAAACATGCATCTCTAACTTTCACTCTACCCTTATGTCAGGACATCCCTTATCCACACCACCTCATTTTACATGGCTTGGATGAAACCCCTTGGTGACTTTCCTTTACTTATGGATGCTAGCCCAATAGGGTATCTTATCTCTCTTTTCAACCTTGTATTGTAGGCTTTTGTAGGGTCTTTGAGCTATTGATTGATATATCAAGGGTTTTATGCATATATTTGATAAAATTAATGATGAAATGTGATTGACATTGCTATGATCCCTGTGACTAATGAGCCCATGGAGGGCGAAGTTTTTGATGTGCAAGACCATGCCCAACGGACAGGTACCAATTGGACCGGTACACATGGGGAGATGATTAGCTTGGACCTCCATGGGGCTGAAGAACCCATCAGATGGTTGTTGGGACCCCATCAGGGGTAGAGACAGGACAGTGATCGGTTGAGCTCTTGCACATGAGAAGAAGAAGGACGTTCCATCCAGGACACTTTGGCTGAGCCCAGCCCAGGGGGGTTGACCCTTTTCAGATGGAGTGTTTCCCTTTAATGACCAGGACGTCACCCAGGAGGCCTTGACGTCACCTTGAGCGTGTGGCAATTTGACAGGATGGTCGGCACGTGTCGCAGCTTGGAGGAGCCCAGGAAGGGCTAACGTTTCACTTCTGGATGTTGGACTAGCCCCAAAAGGGCCTAACATCTCCCTCAGGAGGGCTTGACGTCTCATATTTTTCTCATTTAGGGTTTTAGAAAACATTTAACGTGAAAACAGTATGATTTTTGGTTTGTAGCCCTGTCAGCTATTTTTAATGACCTAATTTTAATTATAGGTCATGATACACTATATATTGAGGATATTTTTCCCTCATTTGAAAAATAACACACAACTCACTATCTTGTGAGGTCTGAGTTTTGCGCCCTACTTGGGTATTTGGTCGTTTAAAGTGAGGCACACTTGTTGATGGAAGAATTTTCTTGGCATGTTTGGCATTTCTCTTGAAGGAAGGTTTACAACTAGGGTTTGTATATGCTTTTCATCATGATATGTAAGTGTTTTTCTTGCAAAACTTCTTAATTGAATGGTTGTAGGTTTATATTCTTGCATTTACTTATAAATTTGTTGATTTAAAACCCTAGGTAACAAGCACACAAGTAGGTCCTTGTTTCATGTCCCCTTAGAGAGAAATATTCAGCCATTGATGAGGGAAGAAAGAGCCTAGCCTTTGCTACACTCTTTCCACTTTTTCCCTTTGTGCTAATTGTAATTTTTAAAGGTTAAGAAGGAGGTGACGTCCCAAGCCTAGGTTATCTACACCTAGGGCCGTCCATCTTCTAGGGTTTGGTAATAGAGCCTTTCCATTGCAACACTCTCCTTCACCTCCTCCTCTTGTTTTAACTTACCTTTTATGCTAGCCATTTTGCCAAGTTTGACCTGAGGAAAGAGGAAAGAGCACGAGGCCTTGCTTAAGCAACACCAGAGTGAGCCTCTTTCCCCTAGGGTTTTGATTCTAGGGCCCTGCCATTGCAGCACTCTAGAACCCTTCCCTCTTGTCCTTAGCCTTTATTCCTTCAACTTTGCGTCCTCTTCTTAATTGACTCCATCTACCCCTAGGCACTGATCTGAGAGCCACAACGTTGAACTGATAGTGCTCAAACAAGCTCTCAAAACTTTTAAATTTGAAACCCTAACTAACTAGCTAACCCTAAATAGGCTGACGTCACACTTGGTTATTCCATCTTGACGCAACAACTTTTGATGATAAGCAATTAGATGATGGTTGAAAGCATTTATTAAGTAAAAGATTGGTTAGATACATTGTTGATTACATCATCTCAATAGTTATTGATGAATTGATACTTTCCATTGCTATATTGACAAAACGTTGATCTCATTAATATATGTTGTCTCACATTGCTTATATATTGATGTCAGATAGTTACATGAAGTACTAACCCACTGAATTATAGCCTGCATATATTATCTTGCTATTGTCTTGTTCCGGGCAAGTGTTCTCTTTTGGGCATACACTTCTTTATTGGCTGATTAGCCGGACTATCTGACCTTTGGTGGTAACCTGTGAGGAGGAACTTTTGCCTTGACCTTTATACTTTGGCCTCTTCAAAACCCCAAGTTGTCGGGGACGTCTCCCCTGGGTTAACCTCCCTAAATAGAAAGAACCTCCCCATTGAGGTGACATTGGGTGGGGAAGGTTCCTGTTACGCCAGTTTGACCTCTATCCTTTAGCCTTTTGACCTAGCTACAAACTGTGCGATAACAGTGTCTATTGACAGAATAAGGCCGACCTCAATAACTCAGAATATAATTAATAATTACAATATTAATTATCTTTTACATTATTTATCTTTCACTTTATGGTGAGGCCGACCTGTACCCTTTACATCACAATTAGGGTTACAGGTAAATCTTACTCTTAGACAATATAGCAAGGGATCTCACACACCCACTAGTGCTCAGCCACTAGGGGCATGTCCACCTGTGCTCAGCCACAGGGATGTCCTACTCAACAGATCTCTATTTCACTGAGCCTCACAAGAGAATCATCTAGAGTACCACATCATCTTAACTCTCTACATAGAGGAGAACAATTCACCCATCACATGGGCACCTTCACCCCTCACAAGGGTACACATCGTTTCATCTCAAACGGCACACCCATCTCATGGGCATTCTCACCCCACACAGGGGCACACACCTCGACACACCCATCTCATGGGCATTCTCACCCCACACAGGGGCACACACCTCGACACACCCATCTCATGGGCATGCTTACCCCACACACGAGCACACAGCATTCCATCTCAGTCTCAGAGAGGAACGACACACCCATCTCATGGGCTCTCTCACAGGCAACTCACTCAGTCTATGTCCTGGAGGATGTCTCACGAAGTTGTAATCATCAACAAAAGATACGATTTCAGTTCCATTTTCTTTGCAGCAAATTCGTGGATAGAGATAGACAATGAGGAGGTGAAATGCACAGAGGTTCTTGGCAATGCCAATGATGATGAGGATGCAGCAGAACTAAAATACTTTCCTTGACAAATCGGCTAGTTGTTTTTTCTATTTCATTTTTGGAAATGCCTGTCAGAATTTTTTTAATGTACTTGGTTTAAGATCCTAGGACTATTAATGAAAATGGTCAAGTTTACTGTTTTTCTAATCATTATATGACTGTTCAATGTTGAATGAAAATTCCAAGTCATTAATGTCAGTTGATGAATGGAAAATGATTGACTTTGAAGTTGAAATTTGAATGATGAATCTCATCTGAAAATAAATATAAATCATTGTGTATTTACATAAATTTCAGTGATGTTTTTTAATATTATTTTTTCATATATTTAAAATCATATATGGATACCCCTGATTTACCCTCATCCCATGTTTCAAAAGTGTTGCACCTGTACATGCACCCATACTCGTACCCTAAGAAATAACTACAACATTTTGATCACGGAACCTGAACCAACACAATCCATATAAAAGAGGCCCAAAGTTGCACTATATTTCACTCGAGAGAGCTGCTATAAATGAAATGAGACAAACCAATGGCCAAAGGAAAATTTCCATTGGTATAAAATTAATTGACCAATTTTAATGCAACAGTCTAACCCACCATAATGTATCCCTCTAAGAGTTGACTTCATCAAGTACAACATTAGCTAGCCACAAGAGATGCGTTGACTTGGTGAAACCAGGGCGTTGTTATATATCCCAGCAAGGTTCGATCCTCATAAGAAATGGCCAATGTGCTACCCTCTTAGTCACCGCGTTCGTGTTCATGTTCGAATTCAACATCGATGAAATTCGGATAAAATTCACCTCATAATTCTTTTGATAAAGTTTGTCATTAAATTCGAATTATATATAATAAATTTATTTTAAAGAATAAAACATGTATTACATAATAAATATATTAAGTCCGATTGGAGCGAAAGGGGTTGTGGCTAGCGTTCTTCTCCTAGCCATGGCTCGTCCCGATCCGTAGAGCCCTTTCTCTGCTTTTCCTTGGCGTCTCCGTCCCGTTTTGCTATTTTTATGGGCTGTGTTTTTGTCATGGTTTTGGTCGGCAATTTCGCATTTTCCCCTTTCCTGTCTTCCTTTCTTGTTGTAGTTGTTGTTCGTGCCTGAATCTGGTGTTTCCCTCCGCGCTTTGCAGATCTATTAGGTGGCAGATACAGCCCGACTACTTTCTCATCCTTTTTGATGCGCCTACATCGGTTTGATCTTCTACTTCGTGGGGGTTTCTCTTGTTGTTGGTTGTGGTGGCTCTATGCGCGCACGGAGGTCTTCAGCTGCCTTTGTATGGTTGGTTTGGTGGGCGTGATTCTGGCCTTTCTATTTGTCTTCTTGCATTTTCTCCTGGGGCTGGGTTTTGGCCTCATTTTCCACTAGATCTAGTCTTCTTTAGACCGTTCTTTCTTGGCCAGATTTACTTGGATATGCTACTTCAGTCGACTGGGGTTTTTCCTCGACATTGTTGGATGTTCAGAGTTTGATGTATGCTCAGATCGACTCTCTATTGGTGGGTGTTGGTGTCTTTTCTCCTCCTTATTTCTAAAGGGGTCCTAGGCCATTGCTTTGAGGTCCTAGCTAAGGGCGCACGGTGTCTGTGGGCGCGAGCACTTTGAGGTCCTTTTTTTGGGGCGTGCAGTTTTTTGGTCTCTCCTTTTCAGGGGTTTGGGGGGTTTTGCTTGTACCAATGCTTTATGATTCTCTTGATGTGGGGTTTCATACCGCTCTGACCTAGTCCTTCCAGCATTTGGGGATTTTCTCTGGATTCTGCTCTTCTGGTGTGTTCTTATTAGCAGTCTTTCCTGCTCCTCTTTAGTGGTTGTTCTCATCTCTTGTCGATTTATATCGTCTATATGCCTAGCTCCGAGAGCAGCTTCAACACACTGTTCCTAGTTGTGCAGACTTTTTTTAGCCCCCTTCAGAAGCTTTTGGCCCTAGTTTCAGATCTTTGTTCATGCGGTTGCCTATTCGAGGGCCCATGTTTTTGAAAACGTTCAATGAGACTTTAGATTGTGTGGCTAAAGGCCTAAATGACTAAATGCATGTCCTATCATACATTATTCAGAATGTAAATTTTATTTATTTTAATAAAATTTACGCTTTCTTTGGAAAAAATATATTAAGTTCGACAATTATATAACATGTTATATATATTATATAACAGCCCCCAGGTTGTAGGGCAGTCAGTGATGGAGTGTACTATTAAGGCACTCTGTGAAATTACCGGTTCAAAACCTCAGCTTACATTGTGTGTCGTGTATGGGGCATCGTGGGCACACCTGAAGGTTATAGTGGTAGCAGTCGGATAACACGACCCTGTGTCACGCGAGTACATGCCCGCCTAGTTGATGATTCCGCAGTCACCAAAAAAAATACAACATATAACATATACAATATATAACTCTATAAATTATAATATATTATAACCTATACATTATATAACTATATAACTTTAGAAGGAAAATAAATAATATATAAATAACTTTAATAATAACAAGTGCCTTAACATAAACAGATTGGTGTAGCCCGTAGCCGCCACCCGTCGCCCATAGCCTGCATTGGTAGCCACCACCAGTAGCCCATAGCCGCTACTGGTAGCCACCACCCATAGCCCATAGCCGCTAGCTGTAGCCCGCGTTATCCTCGATATCTAGGGATAACTAGGAGATCATGTCTCGAGGCCCACATGTTCCTAGACATGGAGTACCGAGAGCAGGAGTGACTTGAGCATGGCCCTGGAGGGCCCATCTTTCTTCTTCTCAGCCAGACTTGTCCTGTCAGCAGTAGCAGCTTCCATCACCACCGCCCTGGGCTTGCATCAGAGAGGACTCTTGCTCCATGAGGTAATTGGTCTGAGGTATGATGGTATGTGTCATATTGGATTGTTATAACCTTCTTACATATGCATTAGGTTCCTTTCATTTCGGATGACTGCTTGGATCTTACACTAATCCACTTGACCACTGTTGGGGTGACTGATGGGGTAACTTAGCAAGCTGGTATTCATGGGTTTTGGTTAGCCACCAAGGGGGCTTTGCAGAGCCATCATCCGTTCCCACCATCTTATCACTTTTTCATCTTATATCCCGCTCATC
>CBVK0100830215.1:0-20408 GCA_900067695.1 Picea abies
CGACTCTTGACTCCTCCAACTCTCGGTATCCGAAACCTGCACCAAAAGGTGTTTTTTGCATTTCGACATTTCGGCATTTCGGCATTCCTGTGGTGAAGTGTTTCGACACTCCAACTCCCGATATCTGAAACCTGCAACAAAAGGTGTTTTTCTCATTTTGGCAATCCTGTGGTGAAGTGTTTCAACACTTCTAACTTCTGGTATCTGAAACTTGCACCAAAAGGTGTTTTTCGCATTTCGGGATTCCTATGGTGAAGTGTTTCGACACTTCCAACTCCCAGTATCTGAAACTCCGAAATGGAGTGGTTTCACATTTTGTGATTTTCTACCGTGAGTTGCTTCCTTGACTCCTGGAGTTTACGCTTCTGAATGGGATTCAACAATCACTTGTTGAACTTGCCATTTCCATGCCATTATCCCTGCACTATTGGTCATGATCTTTGCCATCCATGACAAGCATGCATACTCTGCACTATCTCTTCTGATCTTATCGAGCTTTCTCTCCTACATCTTCCCAAAATACTTCCTACTTGGCATATTATACCTGTACTCAAGCCATCATCGTTGTTGTACTTTCCATCAATGAAAAGCATACGCTGCATGTTAAACATACCAACAATATCCAATTTTCATCAGTGTGTAGAAGTCTTCCTTGGTAAATGGGAGATCAAGAGAAATCTTTTTCGTATATTCGAAGAGTATGATCATTTGAAAAGATAGCTAGGAGAAATAGTACAGCACTTTTCAACAAGATTCAATCAAGTTTATAATTCAATGCATGTTGATATAAAACCTCCTCCTGGTTTAGCTCTCTTACACTACCCAGATGCTTTTGATCCAGAGATGGCATTTTAGTTGAGAGAAAGGAACACTACTACACTCAAGGAGATGCAGGACAGTGAAATTAGTGTCGAAGCCAATTTGTTGATCAAAAGTTCAAGGTTCAAGGCAGAAGAAAGAACATACCAAAGGAGCAGCTGAAACCTTCAAAAGAAAAACTAGACATTTTGACTAGTACAATGAAAGAAATGATGCAAAAAGTTGTCATGACAAATGAACTTCTTGTCCAAAAGCATCATGTTCCATTGGTTACAGAGAAAGAAAGGGTCATTGTTCCCAAGCATTTTGTAGCTCAGCCTTGGTATCATAGATCAGAAAATTATTATTTTATGTATTCAATTCACAACATGGTCAATGATGAAATTCAAAATCAGCCTGCAGAGGAGAAATCAACTGATATGATGTGTATGATTGATGACTTTTCTTACCTAGATGATCTACCCAAGTATGATCAGTACGATGATGATTATATGGTTGAAATCAATGTTGACTATTCAAAGCAACCAGTAGCATGTTTTTGGGAGAAGGAAGCTCAGTTACAACTCAATTATGACAATTAGCCTATGCATCTTAATTATGACAGCAATGAGGAAAGTGCGAAAAATATCAGAGTAAGTGGAAAGTCTTTGCCCTTATGTTTTTCTTCATTTCAATTTCTAAGAGAAAACTGTAAGCAAGTTGTTAGTAGTAGGGATGGAGAATGTTCTAATGAATCAGTTGAGGATGTCAATGATGACATGGAAGTCGTTCTTGCTCCAAAATTAAATCCATTGAGTTATTTTGAGTTTCAAATCCCAGATGAAAGCTTAGAGCCTGAAACAGATGAATTGATGTCGTATAATTTTGTACCATTAAGCTTTAATTTATTTCCATTTTTGAAGGAAAATGTTGCTAATATCTTTGAATCAAGGATTGGTAAGCCCATAGAAAATCATGTAGTCACAATGGAGTCATTGCAACCAATGCAGCAGTCATTTCAGTTTCTACAAGACCCAATAGTTGGTGTGTTGGATGATCTGTGTAGTCAGAGTCATGTTTTATTTGCTAGTTGTGGGCTTAAAAGAATTTATGATATAGACAAGATTAGGCAGTCAATTTCCTGGTTTGTTTCAGCAGGAGCCTCTTTTCAAAGTTCATCAGAAAATTTGTAGCTAAATCAAAAGTTGTATGATGATACAGATAGCATATGTGAAATTTCCAGTCATAACCTTAAATTGGATGAATTTGAATATCAAGGAATAGGTCATGTCTATCATGATCCTATAGCTATCCATATGGAGGAGTTTTTCACTTCAGATTTCAAATCAAATTCCAGTGCCTCTTATGTTTTCCTCAATTCCAAAGTTGTATGTTATGAAGACTAGATTAAGAATCAGTGCATAGTGCCCTTACAAGCTCTAGTTCTGATGTTTATTAAAAACAGTGAAGAAGTTCAATTATTGAATCAACTGTTGGATTTGCTTCATTGGCATTTTGTCATTACCTAGTTAAACAGAATTTCAGCAGGTTGGACTAGGATTGTATATAATTAAGCTTACTAGGTAATCATCTCTTCAGCAGTCATATTATCGGTGTGTGAATAAGCTCGGCTGGGCAAGCATTTTTTCAGCAATTTTTTTCAATTAAGTTTTCAGTGTGAATTTCAGTTGCAGTTTCAAGTTTCAGGGCAGGTTTATAGCCTGTGTTTTTCAGTTTCGGATTTCATCTCCATGACATAGCAGAATGTAGTTTTTTGGGATCATCCCAATGGATCAGGATATTTAGTCTACGGTGTTCTTGGAACCTCACAAGGAGAGCACCATCCCCAAGTGGAGCCACTGTTATAACCCTATATTTCATAGGATCAGATGGTGATTGAGATTTTCTTCTATCAGTGATCTTGTGTGGTAAATGATATTCCATCCTACAAATAATTTCCCAAAGGAAAAGCAAAGGAGGTAAAAACCAGGGTTTGCATAGTCAACATACCCCTTGATTTGATAAAGTTGGCTATTCACCATAGGAAAATGTTTTTGTAATGTGAAATTTGAAAAAGAGGTCTCAATACTTCACCCATAGCATGTATTTACCCTAAGTCACAAGTGGAAAAAACCTTTTTTCATACAGTGGGTAACTCGCGCACAAGTATTATCGGTGACATCCATCATGCTCATAACGATGACCCTCGATACATTTCAGACCCCCCTGGCCTTTTTTCCTTTAACGAAAAAACTACTTTTCGCAAGGTTTTACCAGTCGTATTCTGAGGTGTGTTCTGGGGAAAAAGGTGTATTTTCAAAAACTGAAAGAGGTTTTTCTCCGCAACGGGGTGAAATTCAATAACCTCTCTCAGTTTTTGTACAGGTGCCATGGTTTGGGATAACCGAGAGCATATTTGATCCTTATTTTTCGGGATTTCGGATTTTCTTGTTTGACACATCTTCTCTAAAACCCAGATCCCAGACAGTTGGAGATGAATTTCAAAAAACCGAGAGATTTTTTTGCTCAGAACAAGCTGATATACAAAAACCCCCAAATTTTACACAAACATCTCAAATTGGGAGAATCAAAGACTTCCTTATGTTTTCAAAATTTTGGTTGTCGAATCTATTCAAAGGGATAGATAGAAATGGAATCAGAGAGCATCAAGACACCTAGCAGTCAAGACAGATCGCCAATGAACCCCAACTAATCAAGACATAGAAATTTGAGCAGATCTGCATGATCTCTATATCTTTGTAATCTGAAATCAAATTGGTTTAGATTTTCCTAAATTTAATCCTGCTCATTAATGACAGAATTGATTGTAAACAACTTATAAATACTTTTGATTTAGAAGTATTAGGGGTTGATCAGTTGGGATCTTTTTGAAGGATGGAACTAATATTGTAGCAGAGATCACAAATCCTCCTTTCTTTTAAAACTTCAGTAATACAATTGAGGCATTTACATGATTCTTATGTCATTTATGTTGGTGAAGTACATATACCTTTGTTTATGTTTCTCCTTTCTCTGTTATAATTTTACGTGTTTCCAATCTGAATTATTCAATAGAAGACTGAAGGACACAAAAAAAAATTATGTGCACTTTGTTCTTGCCTTTGGATAATTTTAATGTTTTTTGTTGGAGGATTAGTTCGAGAATTCTTAATTGCTCTAGTATAATCCGATCCCCTCACCTTTCTTTTCAAATCACTCATCAATCTTAAGAATCCAACATAGGTGCCTTTCCTACCCTATTATGTTTTCTGTAGAACCTGCCTTGATTGAACACAGACTCTTTGACTCCATTGCCCAATGGCCCTCCTTGGTTGTTCCAACCAAATAATTTAAAAACCAAACCCTGTACTTTCTTAACTATCCTAACATTCTAATCCAAACAAGGTTAAATCATACAAAGAGATCCCTCTCTGAGTCTTGGAGGGCTAGATCCTTGACTCCAAAGTGGTTTTGTAGTTACCTCTGCTGATTTCTTCTTCAGCCTAAGAAATTACAAAGTGTTAACATCTCCTATTGTCATACTTTTAAGGGTTTAAATATTTCCAAAAGGGTAAACGCAAAGGTGGACCATCTGACCATGTGGTATCAAGCTTTGTGGAGGCAGAGGGTTGGCCACCATTTCTATGAAGTATATAATGATTTTGTGTATAAATTTAAGAAGTTATTATTTGGAGAAGATACTTCTCGGATCTCATTAGAGGCATCTTCTTTTCTAAAAGGGAAAGGAATTCTTGAAAAAATGGATGATTACAATATCATGAGGGTTTTCTGTTCTAACGAAAAAGCCATGTTTCTTCCATATTATGTACTTGATAAATTGTTTATTATTGAAATGGCTAGAAAATACAAATTTTGGTTTCACACCTTTTCTGAGAAAAGAAAAAAACAATTCATCCCTCTTCCTTGGAAATTTAGTGAAATTCTTCTCGAAGGAATTTCCAAGATTGACGAATATGACTCTTATTTCGACCATTCCAACTTGAGATATAAAGAAGAAATCAAGGGGTTTGACCCCAGTCATATTTTTATGATTATTTGATTTCAATCGGGATCATCCCTACACTCATAAACTCATTTGTAAGCGGAGAAGAGGAGAATGATATCCATGACCCTAATATTCAAAAATCTGACAGAGATTCCGACGATATAGAAACTATCATAAGTACCATAGAACATCACAAGGAAAGAGGTAAGCCTTCAAATTAGAATAATGTTCAATCACTCGTTGTGTCTCGAAGAAGTGTTCTACCCAAGATAATCCCTCAACCTGGGACATCACAACAAAGAAAAATATAGAGTAATAATTCAAGGGATGATGAAGAAAGAAACCCTCCTCGAGGGAACTTAGAGAACCCCCACAAGTTAAAGATCAAAAGAAAAAGAACTAATTCATCGAAAGAGGGAGGAGAAACACATGCACCTGGACATGTTTTATTACTGGATAATATGAACATGGATGTGGATATCAAGAATATCACCTTCCCTGACGAAGAAGAACCTGTTAGAAAAGATGTGCAGCATATTTCTACACTTACGGTCTAGGCTGAGATATTTTCTGATGAAGAATATTTTGTTGTACAAAATGCTTCGTTTGACAGAGTTTCTAAGAAATTGGTCTTTGAAAGGACCACCAAGAGTAAAAGTGGAAAGTTGCAGTCTATAGTTGATAAACAGAACATGTTTCCTTCTAGATTGTCATCCATTCATAAATTTACAGGGGATGCACTAGATTTTTCAATTGCCAATATGGAGGAAAAAATGCTCGATTGAAAGAGAAAATTAAATAATTGGAAGCAACTCTCATGCCTCCACCTATTCTGGCTTCCCCCGTTGCCATGATTTGACCTAAGAAAAAATTTCAAGAAACCCCAAATTCAAGTGCTAGAGTAAAAGGAATTTCAAGCTTGATTATTGCCACTTGACATTTTTGTCGAGGAAAACATAAAGAAAAGAATGTCTTTGATCTTAGATTTATGGGATTTAGCAAAAATATTTGCCTCTATAGGCCTCAGAATTTAGAACACCAGAGAATATTTGAATACGGATCTGAAAAATGATGAACTTTTTTATACAGATGGAGTTGTGATGTTTGTAGTGAAGGTTTCAGCAATGACAGAGCAGATGAGAAAGAAAGAAGATTTACCTTCCCCTAGCCGCATCAAGCAACTAAAGGCCTGCTGGATTGAAAGAATAAATTTATTGAAGGGATTATCAACTCAATTGATTGATTTGTTGAGAAGGAAGATGGAAGCATACTCAACAATTCTTAATTTAGATATCGTTGGTATCGTTACTGAAGTCTCGGACCCTAAGTTTATCTCAAATTCAATGCTCATGACTCGACAACAATTCGAAGAGAAAATTGAAGAATTAAAAAAGGCATCAATTGAAAATTTTGATATTATGATTGAGTTCACACATGATGATATTAACAATTGGCTTGTTGAGTATACCAACAAAAATGAAGATAATTAGAATACTTTGCAAAATGTATCTATTGATCATAGAGGAATCAAACAGGAGTTGTTTAATATTAAAGTAAAACAAGAAGTGGTCGTTGCCCCGTTAAGGAATTATATTCAAGAATGGTTAAACAACTCAATTGCTAAGATTTCTGAAATACTAGCACAAGCAGTTACAACTGACAATATAACTGCAACAAGAAAGGATACAAAAGAAACAACAACAAGCAATGAAAGGAGAGATATTATATCATAGTAAGTCTATGTTGGTCACATATTTCTTCCCTTATCATTTTTTCATCCAGTTATTATTCTTCTTTAACTAGAAAAGTATAACTGAATCCGGATAAACTTCTTCTTTGTCTTCTTTCCAGATTATGTTGTTCAAGATCTTCCCATGCTCCTCTTTCTATTTCATACTTTCTTGTACATGTTTGCTTTATGGTCCACAGGAGCCCTAATCTGAGTCCATTGGACAAATGCTTGAATTTCATTCACTGTAATAGACATTATTATTTTTGAGAAATCCCAGAGAACTAATTCGGGATCAATTTTCACTGTATTTTATAACTCTGAATTTTGAGTATAAAGTATTTGAAATTGATCCATCATAATCTTCTTTTGAGCTCCATAAGTGTTACTCTTTAAAAGTTTTCTCATGTGAACAGACCATCTTCTTGTATTTTGAATGTGATCATAATATTTATTTTTTCTATGATGGAAGTGAGGACATTTTTATTTTTTGCAATGTGTGATGTTTGATATTCCTGGTCCACTTCTCAAGAATTCTCTTTTATAAATATATTTTTACTTTTAAACACTTTAATTTTTCATGAGCATTAAAGATTGGACTATATTATGTAATATGGCCCTATATTATTCTTGATTTGAAATTACAAAGAAAAATCATAAGACAAAGAGGAGTACCACCTCTCTAAAAATGCAAGAGGATTTATATCCTCGTGAGGTTGTTGTTTCGGTCCTGACGAATCCAAGCGTCAACACCTTCCAAGCATGGGAGTTTGTTGCCCCTTCTAACTTGTTCTCATTCTTCAATGTGTTCACCATATTCAAGATATAATATGATAACCCTCTGTCGAAACTACTATGTATTATCTTGTATGGCCTATCTGTGACTTGCCCTACTTTGACCCGCAGATATCTGTGACTTTTCCTTCAGTGACCCGTGGATGTTCGCACATGTCTACACTTTGACTCACATATGCCTCTATACACCTACAAAAACACATGCTCTACCCAATACTCTTGTTTTCCTGAAAAAATTGTCCTTTGATTTCCTCTACTAGTTATCTACTTGATAAGATATGTCCTCTTGGTTTCCTTCCTTCAAAGATGAGTCTCCCTCTTTTCTTCAAAGACTCAGCTCCGATACCATGTTGAATTTCCTAAAGCGGATCTGACCCTTGGTATGCACTGATACCATGTTGAGATTTCCCTTCAACATAGCACCAGGAAGTTAATTCCAAGCAACATATATTTATTGAATCAAAGCACAAATAGGTTACTAACCGAAACATGCAGCATAAGCATAATCAAGGAAACCAAATAAAGCACATAAGAACACCAAGATTTGGGTAAACCCATGGAAAAACCCAGAAGGAAAAACCAGTCCAATGATGATTTTATTAAGGTCAAATCAGGGCTCATGTAACAAGAATAATGGCCCACTAAGAGAATTATACACTGCATACAAACTTGGAAACTCATGTGCTTCTGTACAGCCTTGTACCGGCATGTTTCCCAATGCATCTGTGACTTTCCCTTCTTCGGCCCGTGTATGCCCGTGCCTTTCCCTTCTCAGACTCGTGAATGTCCGCACTTGTCTCCTATAAGACCTATGGATGTGTAAGGAAAGCTCGTACAACAACCTTTGTATGACTCTGATCTTGCCCCTGGATTCTATCCTCTAAAACCCACATGTGGTTGATTTTGCTCTCTATCCTCCTTGACCTGTATGACCTCTATATGGAAGTCCTCCTCCACCTATCCAAGATCTTGAATCATGGTACTTTATGATTCAACCCTCTCATCAATACTTGGATGAACTCTCTTCACCCAACCAATGATATCTCCCCACTCTAGTGTAAGAAAAAGTCCTTCTTTGCTCCTACACTCCTTTCTAGCAAAATTCCTTCTTTGCTCTTACACTCCTTTCTAGCAAAAGTCCTTCTTTGTTATCCTCAACCTTGGTCTCTCACCAAATCTCTCACAAGTGTATCTCACACAAGTACCTACCTTGGTCTCTCACCAAGTCTCTCACAAGTGTATCTCACACAAGTACCTACCTTGGTCTCTCATCAAGTGACTTCCTCTCAAAGTGACTTTTCCTATACCCCATCCTTGCTTTTATAATCATGAGTTACAATCTATTTCTAATCTCCAAAGTGATCTACAGTTGAGATTACTTCTTACGCCCACTTAAGATTTAGATTAGATGTTGCATGCTAAGAATGTCCTTAAATAACTCAATTCACTAATAAATACAATTTTACTTTAATTAATTCCTTCTAACTAAAGTAAACTCAAGACTATAATATTTTTTACTACTTCCACACGCAAAACACATGCCTATGTGTAAGTACCATTTCGATGCTACAAAAAACATCAACACAAGCAACAATAGTAGTAGTAATTTGTAGGGATTGAGAAGTCTATGTTAGAGTGGATGAGCTTACATCCAAGCTTGATATAACCTTCTCCATGCTCTCACGCCTTTCATATAGCATTGTGTTTGGTGTCGAATGGGATATGGACAATGGAGCATGTGAACATATGACCTTCGAAAATAAGGATTTTAGTAGATTTGAGAAGTAGGAGGTAGGCATATAGGTGGAGCCTTGTGATTATGTCATATATATAGTAGTAGGAGTGGGATCCATCTCTTTCCATATACCCTTATGTGATGTTCTTGAGCTTAGTGTCATTTTAGATGTCCTTAGTTTGACTAAGAATCTACTTTCAATTTTAGTTATGATAGACCTAAGCTGTATTGTTGAGTTTGATGATCAACAAGTCATCGTTTCTAGGATATGCTCGGATCTTGGTTGAGTTTTGGCTAGAGTCGTGTGAGAGGGTGGTTTGTATAGATTTCTAGTGGATCTAGTGATATCCCTAGTGCATGATAGTGGAAACTTATGCGAGCTTTGGAACAAGATGGTGAGTCACTTACATTGTGGAGCGTTGCCTATCTTGAAGGAAATGGTGCAAGAATCACTAGACTTTAAATTGAGAAGATGAGAGTGTGCAAGGGTTGTGCACTTGAAAAGCATGCTAAGATTGATTTTCCAAACAATGAACATAGGTAAAGAGAGATTCATGACTTGATACATTCAGACATAGGTTGACCCATGAATTCAACTTCACTATCATGTAACATTTATTATGTTTCATTTATTGATGGTTCATCTTGGAAGACTTGGATTTACTTAATGAAGACCAAGGATGATGTCTTTGGGAAGTTTCAAGAGTTTAAATCTATTGTAGAAAATTAGACAGGTAAGGAGATTAAAATGTTTTGATCACATAATGGAGGAGAGTATACCTCCAAGAAGTTTGACACTTTTGCAGGGAAATAGGTGATAAATTGGCATACTTTTAGCACTTGTCTAATACCTTTTGCTTACCATTTTCCATCGACCACTTCATTTTTTATACTCTCCTTATCTAGTTTTGTCGCATTTATCATCAAAGTACAAATCTTCCCCATATGCCATTATTACAATATTCTTGCATATTTCTTAAAAGAACTTGTTACTTTCATGTACTAATACTATTACATAGGAGTAATACAACAACCGCAACTCCTTGCAATGTCTACAATACAGCACTGCTACAATTTCAGGCACAATCCAACTGTTGCAACTCCAAGTGTACTCCTTGTGTTGTGACTCCAACTGTTGCAACTCCAATTCTACTCCTCGTGTTGCGACTCCAACTACTGCAACTCTAAGTGTACTCCTCGTGTTGTGACTCCAGATGATCATTGCAACTCCAAACATGTTTTCAGTTGTTGTGATTCCCAACGTGTTTTCTATTGCTATGAATTTAAGTCCATTGTTGTTGTGATTCCAAATATAAATCTGCCAACACCGATAGTTATGAAATAGTCTTCATAGAGGAAAGTGACAGGAGGCAAATGGATGACCAAAAGGAGAATCAGTTTTGCTACCAAATTGGCACATGTAGATCTTTTCCAATCATTGTAAACGGATGAATAGTCGGATTCTTACGGTTGTCCATCTATTCCTTTGTATAATTTTAGAAATTAATCATATTGTATAAGAACCTCAACTTCCCTAGAGTTGGGGGGAGGAAATTCTAGTCATAAGCATTCAACTTCTATTGTATTTTTCATACTCTTGCAATATAATTTCCAGTTTCGCTCTTATTGTGTGTTGATGTGTTGGTGATTGTGTGATCTTGGTTTCATAGCTCAGTACCTTGCTTAAGGGAATATGGCCCCCTCCTTAGTCAAGTATTTCATGTGCATTAGTGTAGGCTTTAATCTTTCAACTCTATTCATTTGTTTCAGTAATCGTTTCATTTCTTAGTTTGCTACAATTCTGGTTTAGTAGAAATAGTGTTGCAATTCATGTGTGGTTGATATTCAGTTAGTATTATAAGAATTCATAACTTTGAGCTACAATTCAACTTTGTTTCGATTTCTTTGAGTCCAAACTGGAGATGCTAGGTACTGCAATTCACTTCACTTTAAATTCTGTCATATTGGAATTTATGTTGTTGCAATTCACATTGTCACAACTCGCGTGACTATGATTTATTTTGTGTTGCAGCTTCGTTGCTACAACTTCGCTTGCAATTGCACTTTATTTTATTTGTTTTTTTATTCATGATAGATTTAGTAGTTTGGGATTGATAATTACACTCGATAGTTACCGACTGTGTGAGAACGTAATTGTTGCAATTGAACAGGACCTTCATTCTACTTGATCAAGTCACCAATAGAACATAGTGTAGATTTCAATTTCTACAAATGTGATTTCAATTTCTGCAAGTGTGATTTCAATTTTCACAAGTGTGATTTCAATTTCTGCAAGTGTGATTTCAATTTTTTGCAAAGTGTGATTTTAATTCCTACAAGTATCATTTGAATTCCACACATGTGATTTAATTTCCACAATTGTGATATTTACTTTCATGTACTCGTATAATTTGGTGGCTTAATTAAGTATCTCTAAACCTCAATTTGTGACATCAAAAGTACTACAACTCCTTAGTTAAAACAACATTAATCTTTGCATTTATGGTGCACGACAGTTTGTAAGTAAGACATGACCTCAGATTGATAATTAAATGTACATCTCTTCAATTCCTCACTAAGTTGATTAGGAAGTAATTTAAAATTCTGTCATTTTTGGCGTCGTTGTCAGGGAACTATCAAAAAGAAAGTAGTGTTGTTTAATTGTGTTGATGTTTTTCATTTCAGTAGAATATATGTTATGATTTCTTTTCAGTAATTTGTAGGATGATTTTCTAAACCTTTTCTATGCCCAAATCTAGAGATCGACAAGGTAGATTTACTAGCTCTTCCAAAAAAAACCGAAAATCTAACAGTTCAGGTCAATAAAAAGAGGGAAGGGAGCCCAACCAACCAAATTACTTATCACCTACAGCAAGTTTACTTGCCATAAAGAAGCCCGAAGCATCTCCTAAGGTATCAGAGATTGTGTATGGATCTTTGCACACCAAGATTCTATTGTTAGAGGAGAAAATCAATGAGCAACATCACTCAGAAGAGTTCCTTTTTCCTGAGGCACCTTCCGAATAAGAGGATAGCCCTCAAAAAGAGATGGCACATGATATTGTCAAAGAGGAACTGACGACTTTCAGATTCCCAATAAAAGAGCTAGATTAGGAAACCAAGATGAAGAACATCCCTCATTATACCTTGCCAAAATTTCATGGGTTATCTAAAGAAGATTTCAATACCTTCCTCTTCGAGTTAAGTGTGCTTTGTAGAAGCTATGACTATGTGACAGACACCTAAAAATTGAAGCTTTTTCCCACCACACTTAAAAGCATTGCACTACAATGGTTTATGGATCTCGGAAAGGATAACATCCACTCATGGGATCAAATGATGAAGAAGTTTATGGACAAGTATCAAGACTACTGCAAGGACAAAGAAAGAAGAGAGGAAGTCTTCGGAATGATGCAACATGAAGATGAAAGTCTAGAAGATTACATTGAAAGGTTCACTTATAACCTAAAAAGAACAAAGCAAGGAGATTTTCCTCCTTAAAAGCGGTGTGTCTTATTTGTAAGAGGAATCCAAAATGATTGTCTAGAATTCCTCAACCTTGTGGGCAGGGGAGATGTTTCTCAATTAGAATATGATATTAACTTGGAACTTTGTTGTAAATATTCCAAAGGCACATCTAAAACAACCAAGGGGCCAAGAGATATATTAGCAACAAGACTGTTGGAAGTGGAGTAATGAGGGAAAAAGTCAAGAACATGTTAGAGGACTTTAAAACTGATATCTCAATTAGATGCACTGAAAATGAAGAAGAAGCAAAAATAAATAGAATGAGTGTTGGCTATCTTTTGTCTAAGATGTAAAATGAAGCATCTAAAGAGAGAATGTATGTTGGATTAGATCAAGGTATATGGAATATGAAATGAGGACCATGCCACTCATAATTTTCCATCCCTGTCGGGACTAAAAGTTATTTATCAAAAAGCTAAGGAGCCGAAATAGTTGTGCTATGTCTCTCAAAAGCGACCCTAGCAACCTAGACCTCAAAGTATGATCCAAGATCAATCTCAATATTTCAATTCATATTGGACTAATCCTTCAATACAATATGCTTCTCAACCATGGGGTATGCTGACATAATAATGGGTATCTCCTCATCTTAACTAGTTATGGCAACAAGGATGGATAAATCCCACCATGGGAGGACCTCA
The DNA here is from genome assembly GCA_900067695.1 of Picea abies. NCBI lineage: Eukaryota > Viridiplantae > Streptophyta > Pinopsida > Pinales > Pinaceae > Picea > Picea abies. The sequence continues at coordinate 13,233 of CBVK0100830215.1, forward strand.
AGAGCCTATGACACAACCACCCATGCAACTTCTTCCTCCCTCCCCAAATGTAGGAATCTACATATGCCCCTCCTCGACCACAACTACCTGCACAACCCATAGCTAACCCAAATAATGGAAGTTTGATTCAACTAGTGCAAGTTGTGAGACTTGCAACCTACCCTAATTACTCCATCACTTCCCTAGATTGTAACGATATTCACTTTAGATATGGAAAGACTATGACCAAGGACCAACCTCACATTAACATCAAAGATTTGAATGAGGAGGTCCCAAATGAAGAATCGGAACAAAAACAATCTCAACAACCTCCAAAATTTGAAAATGCCCACCCTGAACTCCAATCCCCACCCTATCCCAAAAGGCTAATTCGACAAAAACCTGTTACACAACATGAGTTTGATTTCTTTGGAGAACTGAAAAATGTGTGTGTCAAAATATTGTTATTTCAAGAAATTAAGGATGTACCTATTTACTCAAAAGAAGTATAAGAACTTTGTTTAAGGAAGCCCGATAGGAAACAGAAGGATCCCTAAACTGCTTGTGTCATTGGAAAATCATCAAACCTAACGATGGGGGGAGTTCTCGCAGGTAAATACTCTGACCCGAGCAATCCAATCATTAATGTGTAAATCAACAATATACTTATCGGTAACACATTAACCAACCTTGGGGTTTCCATCAACGTTATGAAATACAAGACCATGCAAGCCCTAGGTCTTACAGGCCTGAGGGGACCCCTACTATCCTTCAACTTGTTGATAGATCAACCATTAAACCAGAGGGAATCCTAGAATATGTAGTGATCTTTGTGGATTCATTGGAATATCTCGTTGATTTCATGGTCCTACAACCAAAAACCTCTTTGGGTGGGTATCCTCTAATCTTGGGACGATCGTGGTTGGCCACAGTCGATGCTTACATTGTTTTTTTATCAGGAAACGCGACTATTTCCCACGGGACATCCACCAAACAATTAACCCTCTACCCTCTTGCTAAACCCAACATATACTTAAAAACACCTCTTTGGGTTGATGGAGAATAGAGTGATGAAGAAAGGGAATCTCATCAAGTCCTCTCCATAGATCAATACCTAACCATAAGATATAAAATAGAGGATGATGAAATCAATGATTTTATAACTTCTTCCTCTTCCTCGAGAAACACACATATTATTGAGCATATTATGAAACCTGAAACTCATGTTTCTCTAGCTTCAACAAGCATTTCACCCATTGAACATGAACCACCACAAAAATATCAAGGATCCCTTATAGAAACCATATAAATTATCCTATGGAAAACCTTGAAAATCAAACAAGGACTAATTGAACAACAAAAGGAGAAATTGGTTCAAGTGTTGCAAAAGCACAGTGATGCCTTCGCCTAGGATTACTCTGACATGAAGGGAATCCATCTTGGCCTATGCACACATCATATATATATATATATATATATATATATATATATATATATATCCCATTCGTCGACCTCAGTGTCAAATGAACCCGACAATGAAAGACATAGTCAAAGAAGAGCTATAGAAATTGCTTACAACTAACATCATCTATCCCATTTTTTGTACACAGTGGGTCTCCCCTCTTGTCATGGTACAAAAGAAAAATGGTAAATGGAGAATTTGCGTAGACTATAGATAATTAAATAAAGAAACACATAAATATCACTTCCCTTTACCATTTATCGACTAGGTCCTGGACATGTTAGTAGGAAAGAAGTATTTTACTTTCCTCGACGGATTCAGCGGATACAACCAAATCGCTCATGAAGATCAAGAGAAAATAATGTTCACTTGTCCTTGGGGGACATTTGCCTACCATGTTCTCTCGTTTTGGTTATGCAACACCATAACCACCTTTCAGCGAGTTGTTATAGGCATATTCTTTGATCTAGTTCACAATTGCGAGGAAATATATATGGATTATTTCACAACATGTGGGGACGAATTTGATACGACATTATCCAATCTAGAAAAAAAAAATAAGGTGAAAAGAGTCAAATGTTTCCCTTAGTAATAAAAGTTTTTTATGATGGAAACTGATGGAATCATACTAGGACATCATATCTTAGAGAAAGGTATTCAAGTTGATCTAGAAAAAATAAAGGTAATATTGAATTTCCCAACTCCAACTTCACAAAAGTAGGTACGAAGCTTTATAGGATATGTTGGTTATTACCATAGATTTATAGAAAAAAATTCACGTATTGCTTGACATTATTTTCTTTTCTTAGCAAAGACATTGAGTTTTCATGGGTAGAGACATGCCAACATTCCCTTGATTAATTGAAACTTAAAGTATCCAAAGCTCATGTACTAAGAGGACCTGATTGGACCCTCCCATTCCACATTTCCATGGATGCATCAAACACCGCCATCAGAGACGTTCTCGAACAACTCAAAGGAAAGGACCCATATGTGATTTACTATGTTAGTAAGAATCTCTCACCCACATAATTGAATTATACGATAATTGAAAAAGAATTTCTTGTCATTATTCATGCAATAAACAAGTTTAGACACTACATTACTAGATATTCTATAATCTTACATACTGATCATGTTGCTATCAAATGTTTAATGAACAAACCAATTACCAATGGCAGGGTCACTAGATGGTTTCTTTTATTGCAAGAATTTGATATTATCATTCTAGTAAACCAGGAAAGGATAATGTAGTTGTTGACTTCCTTTCTAGAATAACATCTAATGAGAATGAACCTCCAGTAGAAGATTGTTTTCCAAATGAACATCTCTTTGTAGTGTTTATTAACTCACCTTGGTTTGCATAAATTGCTAACTTTTTTGTTGAAGGAAAACTTCCACATTATTTGAACCCCAAAGAATGACAAAGTATAGTCAGAAAAAGTGAAAGATTTTCATGGATTGATGGTTGCCTCTTCTACACTGGATCTGATTTGATTATCAGAAGATGTGTAGGAGAGGATGAAGTCCATGAAATACTAAAATCCTGTCATGATGGGCCATGTGGGGGCCATTCTGCAGATAAAAGGACTGGGTACAAGGTACTCCATCAAGAGTATTATTGACCCACACTTTTCAGAGACGCCAAAGAGTATGTAAAGAGGTGTGACAATTGTCAAGGCATGGGTAGACCCATACGAGCATATCAAATGCTAATACAACCACATATGGTGTTAGAACCTTTTGAAAAATGGGCCATTGATTTTGTGGGACCAATAAATACCCCTTCCCATCGACACTCCTAAATCCTCGTCAGTACATCCTATGTTACAAAATGGATGGAGGCAAAATCACTTTCGACGGCAACGAAACATGTAGTAGTGGAGTTTCTTCATGAAGAAATATTTGTAAGGTTCGGAATACCATAGGAGAAAGTGACCAACGAAGGAACTTGTTTCACATCACGACTTGTCAAAGACCTGACGAACAACTACAAAATAGAGCAAATAGTAACAACACCATATCACCCACAGGAAAATGGACAAGTAGAAGGGAGTAATAAGATCCTTGAGGGTATCATCACTAAAACCGTCAAGTCACACCTCAAGGACTAGGTTGATAGACTCCCTGAAGCTTTATGGGCCTACATAACCACATGGAGGACTACTACATGATGCATGCCCTATGAGTTAGTATATGAGAAAAGAGTACTACTGCCCATAGAGACAAAAATCCAGACATTGAGGATAGAAGTACAACTTAGGTTGGACCTATCAGAAGCTCAAAAACAAACACTGATTCAAATCAATGAGTTGGATGAGCTAAGACAATATGCCCTACACCAAGCCACAATTATACAACACCAAAGGGAAAAATGACACGATAAGCTTCTCAAGAAAAAGAAATTTAAAGCTCGAGACTAGGCATTATTATTTGATTATAGGTTCAAGGAATTAAGAGGAAAATTTTGCACCATATGGCTTAGTCCATATGAGATTGATTTAGTATATGAAAGTGGGGCCATAAAATTACATACCATAGATGAAGAAAAAATTATTTTGATGGCCAGTGGACATAGACTTCACTTATATCACCGACCCCTATCAAAGGAAGACTTCTTGAGGAAGGTTGCAAATGGATGACCCGATAGTGATCTGAAACTTGTTCGAGATGAACGAGCCCCGGCTAGATAATCTCCATCCTTTTCCACTCTCAAAAAAAAAAAACAAGAAGGGCACTTCAAGGTTTCGTGATGGTTATGTCAAGACCCTTCTCAAGAAATTTTAATAAATACTTTTTTATATATAATATTATTTTTTCAGGATACGCAAAGGAGAATAATGTTGTTGCAATTCCCTTTGTTGCAACTCATATTGTTGCAATTCCCTTTGTTGCAATTCATATTGTTGCAATTCCCTTTGTTGCAACTCATATTGTTGCAATTCCCTTTGTTGCAACTCATATTGTTGCAATTCCCTTTGTTGCAACTCCTATTGCTACAATTCCCATTGTTGTGACTCTTATTGTTGTAATTCCCCTTGTTGCAACTCTTGTTCCTGCAATTCTCGTTGCTACAACTCTTGTTGCAACAATTCTCGTCGCTGCAACTCCCTTTGTTGCAACTATTCTCGTTGCAACAATTCTTGTTGCTACAACTTCCCCTTTGCAAAACCACTTCATTCTTACCAAACCTTTCCCCTTTCATTTACTTGGTTGCAACTCCACTTTCATCCCTCTCTCATTTCCCAAATTTCCCTTTTCATTTCCATGGCTGCAACTCCACTTCCAACCCTCTCTCATTTCCCAAATTTTCCCTTTCATTTCCTTGGATGCAACTCCACTTCCAACCCTCTCTCATTTCCCAATTTTCCCCTTTCATTTCCTTGGATGAAACTCCACTTGCAACCCTCTCTCATTTCACAAATTTCCGGCCGACATAATTCACAACGCCAATGCTGCAATTCCAGTTAAGACCATTGATGTGAGCGCAACCTCTGTCGTTGCAACTCCAACAACGTTGTACTAGTACATCAACTCAAGGTAAGACATGATAGGTACGCATTCCTATCATAATTTTCAATGAGTAAGTTTTAATGGCATGTGTCTATTATGATCCCTCCATAATTTCCACATCAGATCATCATTGCTATATTCACGATCTCCACGACCACCACCCTCATTGCCACAATCATCAATTCTCCACCCACAAACTCGCATAGCCCCTGTAAACACAAACACTTGGATTTAGGAGAAGAAAGGATCCATGGGAGGCTCACTGATACATAGAGAGTTGACTGAACCAATGCTACTTGAGGCTTACGACAACATCAGACAAATTCTAGAACAGGTTAGCTAGATGGATTACGTGCTTTGTTTACAGGGATATAATGACGAGATAGCATTAGAATTCACCCATAATTACAGAGTTGATCACTCTATAGTGGTCAGAGTGCACATAAAAGTCATAGAAGAAACATTCATAGAGTTCATCGGCCTACCAAGGACAGGAGAACGATGGTATATTATAAGAACTTCATAGCTTGAAGTGCTCAGGCAATTCCTCGACGCCGGAGAATCTTTAATAAAGAAAGGAACATGCTTTGAACGTTGGTCTCTGCCACACCCATGGGAGGATGTGGTTGTCTTTGTGCAATGACACTTCACCTGCGAAGGTGGCTATAGGACTATCTACATCTAGCATATTTGGTTGCTTGACCATCTACGCCACAACCTATCGATTAACATGCCATATTTCTTATTCTGAATGTTGCAGAGATGGCCACGTTGGTTTATATGGAAAAGAACCCCATTGAAGTCGTATCCCACCATGGCCTTATAAAGATATTGGTAGAGCATGCACTCCAGAAAGAGGGTCTCACCTAAAACAATATCATTCGGACACATGTTCTGCTCACTGAAAGTAAAGTGGTTGCACTTCAGGCAACTCAACAAGAAATGCGTGCCCTTCTGGCACTAAGGGAAGTCGTAGTTTCAACTCCTCCACTAGGTACCAATATTGCGAACATGGTGAGTCTCGTTGTTGCGACTCCTCCACTAGAGAACAATTCCATGGATACATCAAGTCCTACTACTGCGACTCTACTACCAAAGAAATCTAGCAGGTCCACCAGGAAAAGCGGCCAACCTGCAGCAACTTCGGTGAACGACGACCATGACTTCGACATTGAGGCAACTACTACCAAACCCCCAACAAAGAGAGTCGTAGGGTTTATAAAGAGGCAAACCCTTATTACAAGGAAACAGAGAACCAAGAATGCAGTTGTAACTCAATGTAAAAAGAAGAAAATTAAGGAGCCCGAGGAACAAGACATGGAGGATCTCTAGGTAATAGAAGAAGCAGAACAATTCTATGACACACAAGAACCAGTGGAGGACATTAATCTGGAAACCAATGAGGCCTTGGCTGACACATAAGAACGAAACCAAGGCACTCTTGGTGAAGGCCTCAACACTCTCCTAGTAGCATATTCAGATGAATAAGAATTAAAGGTGCAAGCCCCCACTGATCCACAAGAACCAGTGGGGAACCCTTCTCAAGAACAAACTCCAACAGAGACAAAGGACCCAACACATTATCAAAGGCCTCAAATGGACAAGCCCGAGCAATATGGAAGTCCAACAGACATAGCAAAGTTGGAAGTCCTCATTGATACAACAATAAGCATAATTGAGGAAAACAAAGAAGAAACAATGCCTCTTGTTGAAACAACAAGAAGCACTCTTGATGAATCAAATGTTGCTACTCCAGAAAAAAAACATAATTTACATATGGGTAATTTGTTGGCATGTTTACAGACAAAAGGCAGAGTATGCTTGTCATTTATGGCAAGAACAGCAATGATGATGCAACGTCAATGGAAAACAAGATGGAAAGAACAGCAACGATGTTGATAGGTTTACAGGTAGAGTGTGCATGGAAAGAACAGCAACGAAGACATAGAAGAGCAAGCTCGAGAAGCTCAGGAGGAATAGCGTGAGTGTGCATCGATGGAAAACAAGCAAGGAGCGAATAGTATGCAGGAACAACAAAGCTCAGAAGAGATAGCGCTTTCCATAAGTGTGGTCGAGGTCCAAGAGAAGGACTCCCATAAGGTTCAAAGGTATAATTGATTGTTCAGAAGGATTGAGTGTTCTGTTAAAAGTTTAAAATGGGTATAATTGTTTAAGCATAGTAACAACCGATTCACACCCCCCCCCCTCTCAGTTGTCCAACA
>CBVK0100830221.1:6130-25173 GCA_900067695.1 Picea abies
AAATGCTCCTACAGTCTATCTCTGTATAAGAAATAGTAAGTTCTCACATTATCAGAGGTCACATTGGAGTGTATAACTCACATTTGGAATTATGGAAAATGGATACCTTGCACCCTTAAAAAAGTACCTTCCATTTTCAGATCAGTCGCATTGAGATTGACAGAGTTACTCACCTTTCTTTTTTGATCTCAGTGTAGATATTGTACGTATTACAGGGGTCGCGTGAAGGTATACCCACAATTATGAGTGGAAGCCTCTCAAGTTGATTTTGAGCTAGATACCCTGCCCTTGCATTTGGATCGGATTGTCGACTGTTCCCCTAGCCATAATTGTTGTTTGTGGTAAATGCAGTAGCCTATCTTCTTAGTGTCTTACACAAGGTGACTGTGGAGGGGTAAGTCTTCACGGTACCTAGAATCAACATTGGCCAGACTCACTCGGGATCCTTGGAGGGTATACCCACAATTATGTGTGGGAGATTGCACCAAGGTGTAAGTCCATTAAGCAGTTCATCAACGTAACTTTTCCATCCTAGCCCAGCCCCTTCTTGTCTTGATGTCACAACATTGGATTTCATCAACAACTAGTGATTTCAGAATAGGAACGTCTTGTTTTCTTGGTTTTGATTCCTAGATTTTACTAGTGCATGTTGTTTGTTTTCATAGGTTGGACATAGAATTTATTTCATAATATTTTAACTCGACCACCATTGACCCTCCACGTCGCTCATGTAGAATGCAAGGAATACCCCCAGAAGATCTGGAAGGTTCTCAACCCTTTCCTACCAACTCACTGAAGGGCTCTCCTCAACAGAGTGAAGTCCAAGACATTGCCACTCCACGAGTGGAATTAACTCACTCTTTAGACCAATTCCAAATTATAGATTCTCTAGAGGGATTGCGAATTCCTCCTGACTCTGTGAGACATATTGTTCAAGTAAATTCATCCAGAGATATTGTTGTTGAGTCTTCTGAATTACCAACCGTACCTTTCACAGGCCTTGAAGGTCAAGATCCTTTTTGGACCACTGGCATATTTAGACGGGATCTCTTTGGCTCAGGAGTAGGCGTTGATATCACTGTCACACCTGAGCCACCCAAAACATTCGATCCAGACGTGATACCTTCTACTATTGCCTATTATTTCCCTGGTTCAGACGCTCAGCCAACCGACCATATCTTAACTATCCCCCTCCAAATGGCCCATTATACAAACGTCCCAGATACTATGAATATTCACATCGGGAATACGGTGGCTAGCCAAGCCCCCATTGTCACACTGCTTTCACCCAGACTCACCCTGACGCTTCCTCCTGGATATCATGCGTTGAATGCTTCTATTCTCGTTCCTACACAAATCCCATCCGGGACTCCTGGCATTTCCACTCCTTCTGGGCACCATCTTGTTTCTATTTTTATTCTGACACTTCCTTGACCCCCTTCCAGAGGGTCTCTTCCATCCCTTATCAGAGGAACCAACCCTAGTGGCACCATTCATTATTTCACACCTAATTATCAGATTCCTATTGGTGGACATTTTCACCCTGGTGGTCAAATCCCAATTGGGACACAACCTCCGATTGGAGGGAAACCCCCACCTACCCCACCCACTAGAAAAAACATATCTGCAGACTTGGCCCAGTATTGGAACTATCTTATCCAAAATAATCCTCAACCGACTGGTCGGCAACAACCTCAAACTAACTCTTTCATACCCCCTAGTATAGGCCAACCATATCCAGGTCTGTCCAATTCCATTTGGGGCTTGAACGCTAGACCCAACGTCCCTGTTCAAGGGAACCTCCCTAACCAATACAACCCTATAAATTACATGTATCGACACAAACAACTGAATCTACCTGGATCTTCACATTATATGCAAACTTCTTACGGTCCTACTGGTATACATATGAGACTCCCTCCCCAAAGTCACCAGTACCCCCACGTGAATAGACAATTTCCCTTCTTAGACACCCTGGACCTCCCTGATCTTTCTATAATTTTAAACGATCTGATCTTTCACTCTCCTCAATGGCCCACCATATCGGCTAAACTACCTTCTGACATTCCTAAGTTCAATGGTAAACTAGGAGAGGACTTGAACAATCATGTAATGACTTTCCACCTTTGGTGTTCATCCAACTCTTTTATGAATGACTCTATTCGATTACATCTTTTTCAATGAACTCTCATGATTTCTGCCATGAAGTGGTATATAGAATTGTCGTGAGGCTTCTTCGTTGACTTTAACACCCTTTCCATGTCTTTCCTCACCCACTACCAGTTACCGATCCAATGTGAAATGAGAACCAAAATTTTGAGTTCTTTCAAACAAACCGAAGCCACTCATATCTATGATCACATTCATAAGTGGTGACGGCGACGACATCTCATCAAACTTGAGCTTCCCGATCAGTTACTGGCAGAGTGGTTCAATAAAGAATTCATGAATGATATCGCTCATGACATCGCCATGGGTGGAGTTGTCATAGAAGAACAAGAAATCAGTCGTGCTCAATACCTTGACCTCGTTTACTCACAAATGGGTACTCTTTACGATTTTCTCCCTGACACACCTCGTCGTTCTACTACTGCTACTTCAACTACTCCTACTGCTTCTCATGCAGCTGATGGTGTGATTAGCACTTTCCATGCCCAACCCCACTACGCACAAGCCTCTACCACCAACCCCAAGTCCATTTCTTCTAATGTTCAACATGCTCTGTCTCCTACTCCTCCTGTCGACAAGACTTTTGAGGTTAACTCTATTCAATCTACCCCTGTCGGAACGAATAAATCCAAAAAAGGAAAGGGTAAGAATAAGGAAGATAAAAATAATCTGCAATGTGAGAAGACCAAAACACAACTTGTTGATGATAAGGATAAGCGCAAACTCTGATACCCTTTCTTTATCTGTGGTGATGATCACTACACTAAGGATTGCCCAAGACGATCCAAGGTTACTAAGTTCCTTCAAGGGACCCCGAAACTGCCTACCCTGGTCGTGTTGTCACAACCCTTTCCTTCTCAACAATAATCCCAATTGGTCATTCATGACCAACCTTCCCCCTCCAATACATCCTATGTCTTAATGTGTACAGGTGATTCAAAGAAGAATGACGTCACACTTGCCACTTGAGCCAAAGATTATTCTTCCTCCAAAGAGAAGGTTGATGAAATACCTCCTTTTTCGGTCCAACCATCTCTCTCAACTCCACCTCCCAACGGTCCTCTTCATCTCGAACAACCAAGCCTAGATACAGTTCTTCTCCCTCCCCCAAAGGGTTTTGTTCGCAAGTCTTCTTTCAATCCTCATGTGCATTCTGCCTAGAACTACAACATTGTAGAAGACTTGGCCCAATCACTGTCAGCAATGTCAACCCTCGAAGTCCTTTAGAGTTGTCCTACACAAAGGAAGTTACTGTTGAAAGCCATTGGTGGAATCGACCCTACAGATACAAATTTAATAATTTTTTAATTGGAAGATCACATTCCAAGGTTACCCCCTCAACTCACCTTCCAAATACAAGTTATTGTCTCTGACTAGAACATTTGTAGAACATTCATTGATGAGGGTGCCTCGATGTGTGTCATGTATTTTGCCTGTTGGAAATCCATTGACTCTCTTCCCTTAACTGAATCACACAACACGCTCAAATCCTTTAATGGCTCTGGATTTAAGCCTTACGGTGTCCTCCCTTTGTTTCCTATTATGTTAGAAGGCAAAACGGTCAACGTTGAAGTTGAATTATTTGATGCTCCTCTCGATTAAAACCTTTTACTTGGATCGATTCCATGCACGCAGTTGTCTCCACTCTTTTCTGTGTCATACATTCCCACATCAGGGAAATGTGATTATGGTGGACCAATTGGCCTTCTTTAACTTTGATACGTGTACCAACAACGTACAAAGAATGTCGGTGTGGGCCTTCTTAAAGATTCCTCTTTGATGGGTAATTTCCCCATTCCACCACTCGATATTCCACATCCATTTGTCGCCTCGATCAACATGATTTCCAACTCTGTTCGAGAAACCCCGATGTCTTTTGACCCGTGGATAGTACCCAACCCCAGTGATCATCTTCGCTATGGAGACCACATGCCTTTAAGTCTAGTCAAATCTGCTTATCAAACCATTCAATCAACAACCCCTTCTACCCCTTCTCTTGGTGATTTATCTCTGAATCCTTTCCGTTTCATTTTTCCTACAGACGAGATGATTATGTATGTTATGTCCATCGAAGATACCCCTTGGAATGATGGACATCATCGTTCCATTCTCTTCCTGGAACAACACACCATTGAGAGTTGCCAAAAGATCTCAACTCCGTCGACCATTGTCGTCATTTCTACCATTCCCGCATCTACACATGATATGTTCTACAAAGGGAACTTAAGTAATATCTCACCCACCATCCCCCTCGACATATCCATTAAACCTGGAATTATCGAAAATGTGCATATCAGAGCTTCATGTTCCAATGATGAAGTTGTCACCTATAAATCTCTTTTTCAATAATTTTGTGATGTCTTTGCATGGATCTATGAAGAAATGTCGGGTATTGACCCCGACATTGCTTTACATGAGATTAAGACATACTCGAGCACTAAACCCATATGATAACGCCTTCATTCATTCTACCCATGTAAAGAAGCTGCTATCAAGCTTGAAGTTGAGAAACTTCTTAAAGTTGGATTTATTTACCCTGTGGCTCGCACTGACTTGGTTTCCAATCTTGTTCTGGTTAACAAGAAACAAGGTACGATCCGTGTGTGCGTTGATTATAGGGATATTAACAAAGCTTGTCCTAAAGACAACTTTCCCACCCCCTTCATTGACTAGATCATCGAAAATTGTGTCGGGAGTGAAATCTTCTCTTTGATGGATGGGTTCTCCGGATATAATCAAATCAATATCGTACCCACCGACCAACACAAGACCGATTTTATTTTTCCTTAGGGAACCTTTGCCTACCAGAAACTACCCTTTGGTTTAAAGAATGTCAGCACGACTTTTCCATGCACCATGTACGCTTAAACCTGCACAAATGTGTTTTTGGTGTAGAATCCGGCCGACTTTTGGGCTTTATTGTTTCACGTGAAGGGATCTGGGTAGATCCTTTAAAGATCGAGATGATTCTCAATCTCCCTCATCCTTACTCACTTCGCCAGCTACAAAGTTTGCAAGGGAAGGAAAACTTTCAACCGTCATTTCATCCCAAACTATGTTGAGTTAACTCTTGGATTTACTCGACTGCTCAAGAAAGGTTTTGATTTTGTAAGGGATACCACTGCTAACAAAGATTTCGACTCTTTAAAACTAACTTTAACCCATACCCCACTACGTTTCCCACCTGATTACCATCGCGATTATTTATTATATCTCGCAGCCTCGGACTATACCATTGCTATGGTTCTAGTCCAGGAGGATGATTCTCATGATAAACATGTCATTTATTATTTGAGTTGGAGTCTCACGACTATCGAAACCAAATATTTACATGTTGAAAAACTAGCCTTAGCCGTCATCCAAGCTGTTCAATGTTTCTGGCACTATATCCTTTTACGCAAGACTACTATGATTTCCAACTGCAACCCTATGCAACACATTCTTACATGCCAATTTCTAGGAGGAAAATACTTAGAATTCGAACGTGCCAAGTCCAAGAAATCCTTGGTGTTTGTCGAATTGATATGCAACCTTCCCTGTTCTGAGACGAAAAATGTAGCAGAGGATTCATTACCCGATGAATCCATTTTTATGATCAGTTTCGATGAGCTTTGGTATGGGGATATAATTATATATCTCTAGACTCATACTTTTCGGCCCGATTTGTCTACCACTGACCATCGTTGAATATGTTACTAAGGCCGTCAGTATATTATCCTCAGTGATACTCTATATCGTTGTAGGATTGACTCCATTTTTTGATGATGCCTCACATTTGATGAAGCCGAGAAAGCCTTAAATGACTTCCATTCTGGAGCATGTGGTGGTCACATGTCTGGGTATGCTACTGCCCAGAAGATCTTATGAGATGGGTATTTTTTACCTTCTTTATTCAACGATTGTATTATCACTATCCAAAAATTCCACGCTTGCCAAACCTACAACAATAAAATACGATCACACCCTGCTCCTCTACACTCTGTAGTCTTTATTGGACCTTTTTCGAAATGGGGTATCGATTTCATGCCATGTCACCCTCACTCGGTTGGGGGGCATGTATACATTATTGTAGTCGTAGATTATTTTACGAAATGGGCCGAGGCGATGCCTACATTTGACAATACCAGAAATATGACAACACTATTCATATTCAATGACATCATTGCTCGGTTTGGTGTTCCTCAAGCTATCATTACTGATCATGGTAGCCACTTTAGAAACTTCATGATGTCAGAACTCACCGAAAAGTTGGGTCTTCTCCATGAAAACTCAACACCCTATTACCCACAAGCCAATGGCTAGGTTGAAGCAATAAACAAAGTCCTCATTACCATGCTTCGATGAATGATAGGGATTCACAAAACTAGTTGGCAGACGATGTTGTTTTCAACATTGTGGGCTTACCGGACATTCGTTAAGTCTGCTACCGGGTTTACACCTTTCCAGTTAGTTTATGGTCTAGAAGCCATCTTACCGATTGAATATGAGATACTGTCTCTAAATATAGCCATTGAACTTCTCCCAAACACTTCTATTGAAGAAGAACGTCTGTTGTATCTTATGCAACTAGACGAAACCCATCGTGATTCCACCCTAGTTATAGAAACCCAGAAGAAACGCGTCAAAGCCCAATACAACAAGCATGTCAAGCCATACGTTTTCTCTGAAGGTGATATGGTTTTCCTTTATGAACAAGATCGATATATGCTAGGAGCCGAAAAAATTGAGGCTATGTGGCGAGGTCCTTATATCGTCAGACGAGTGTTGGAGAAAGGAGCCTACAAGTTAGTGGACTACGATGGTATCCCTTTGAGTGAACCTAGAAATGGTATTTACTTAAAGAAGTACTATGCTTATATCATCTGTGCATGAGTGATTTTATTTTATTGTATCATACTTTTTGTGTGTTACTTTAGTGTGCTTTTTCATTATTTGGTTTCTGCCCTCGACTGCTTACCTTGCATTGTGCTTGTTTTCTAGATGTCAGAGTCTTTGCTACCCCACATTGGCTTCGTCGATGGCGCTAGTCATAGTACTCAAAACCTTGCTTCTACTACATTGGAAATTTATGCACCTACAAATGAACTTATCAGTCTACGAGGTGTTTGCGTCAGTCGTGCGACCAATAATATCATAAAATATAGCGCTGTCATCAAATTGTTGACTAATGCTATTTCGCTTGGTATCTGCAACTTGGTTATATGACTTGATTCATAGCTAGTAGTGCTACAGTTAAGTAATGTCTATGCTATCCGAAGTCCTACTTTATTGCAGGTATATCTACAAATTCAGCTCTTGGAACATTATTTTGATTATATCGAGTATCAACACATTCCTAGATGTCTAAATACATTGATTGATGCTTTAGATAATTATGTGTTAGACATATATCTGAGACATTTATAAAACCAATCACACATCACATGTATTATACAAAACAAAATAAGTCGGTAGAAGCCACATATATATATATAACGATCAAAAGTTTTACAAAAAATTTTTGTCCTAAGGACCAAAATATCAAAATATATGAAGCCCATGGCTTCTACAAATTAGCATCACAGATGATGTTCACGGTAACATACAAATTCTCAAGCTACCCTACGGAGCAGTTGACTAAGAGACTCAGACATGACCATAGTATGGTGTTGATAATGCCTTAGGATCTCCCCAATAGCGATGTCTGGGACATCCGCAGTCAGTCCCTCTAAGTTTTGGTCAATTCCCTCGTAGTCCTCAGCATCCCATCTTGCCACTGGAGCCACTTCTCCTCGTCTCTGAATGGGTGATGTTCTTGGAGGTCGATACGGCCCCACATCTATGTCGTAAAAAGAAATTTTTAATTAGTCCTTGATCGAAGACATAAAAACATTTTATATAATAAAATTTGAAAAAACATTAAAAAAGAAAAAAATGTGTACTTCTTACTTAAGTCACCCCATTGAGAATCCTCAGGCAGAACCAAATCTGGATCTCCTTGGAAATCCAAGCCAGCATATGTGTAGTCATCAATCATCAACATTTGGGGCCTCAACCAGTGAAAAAATGAATTGTTGTATTTGATTATAGGCCCTGCTACATCTCGAGCCATGAGGTTACACCACCTCAACATCCTCAGATCTAGTGGGGTCGGTAAACCCCAATCTACCTATAAATGCAGTAGTGGGATGCTCTCAAGGAAGAATGACACCAAAAGAGATCTGTACCCGAACTGTTTCAGGTTACCCCTTCTGCACTTTGTTAGTTGTCTCTTCATACTGCAGAGAACCGCGTCCAACCAGTTGAAAACTCGAGGCTCTGTGCACTCTATGGCATACTGGAAATAGCTCTAGAGATGCAGAGTAGAGCTCCCGACCATGCGTGCAATGGTAAACAATATAGTCCGCAAGGTCATATTTTGGACACCCCAAATGGTGACTTTACCCTTGCTTCTCTCCGCCTCGAGAACACAATATTGGCGAACATACTCGCTCATAGGAAGTCCACTTCCTCTACCTCTGGTCAGAGTAGCATGGTATCCACGTTGTGACAACCCCGTCAGAAAGTTGATATCCTCGATATCTAGTGTGAGCGTGTGGACCCCTACATGAAATACATGTTGATTCACATCCCACATGTGGACTAGGTACTCTAACAACCTAAGTTGGGCTCTCATGCCTGGGATACTGAAAAATTTTAAGAGCCCACATTTTCGAAGGGAAACAACTATACCCAGATCATTTTCGGCAATGGAATCATCCTCCTCATGTTCTATTTCCCTCCATTCCAACATCTTGATGATCAATACCTACAATGGAGCCATGAGAAGGAAGTTAACAACTTGATTTAACCTCTTGCATAAAATTTTATTGAGTAAAAACATGCATGAAAATCCATTTTCCAGCCCTCACAGGTAAAGCTTGCACATAGCGCGAGATTCTCGCAGGTGCACTAAATCCCACCTGCGAGAATATTAGGTTCTCGCAGGTCCCAAATGGCCCACCTGCGAGAATGCTTGAGCACAGCCGCTGGCCCTAAAATGGACTCAAACACTTAAATTTGCCAATAAAAATCAATTTTAATCCATGAAAAAGTTGAAGAATCAGGAGATTACCTCATTGGACGAAACCGCTTGCCGAATGATCGCTTGTACCTCCTACAATCGAGTAAAGAAATTTGGGGAAAAAAGAGGTATGTTGGACAAGTTTTTGAAAAAGTAACAATGAAATGGTAAAAAGGGCTTTTCACCCATATTTATTCACTTTTTTACTATTTCTCATTGATTTTTTATATTATTTTTATTATTTTGCTTAAAAACCTAATACCCTAATGGTGAAATTGGTGTCCACTTTGTTAAATTTCTCTTATGCATGCAAATCATCTTCTTTTTATTTTTATGTGATCAAAAATCTTTAGTTTAAACTATGATGTATGTGAGGAAATTTTGCTTATTTGTTTAAATGTATGAAATGTGTGGTTCCTGGTCCTTTCTCAGTAACTTTATTTAAAAAGAAAAGAAAACATTTTCCTTTTATCTTTAATCTTGCAATCTTTATATTTATTTGATTACCATGATAGACTTCTGCAAAGTCCCATATTATTAATACCTAGAGTCCCACAAAAATCTTAAAGTAAAGAGGAGTACCACCTCTATAGCAAGGGGATTTACATCCTTGTGAGGTTTTCGTTTCGATCCTAACAGATTCAAGCGTCAAAATTTTTGGCGACCATACTAGGGAATGAACTGAAATTTGGAACCTGGTATAGCATTTTTGAAAAATATATGACTTTTCCCCAGGATGATCATCCCCACCTAGAAATTGGATTGAACAATCAGTGAAGCATCTTACATCAGCTATACAATCTGGTAATAACGATAGCAGAGACCCGAGAAGAATTAGAAATATCCTAGTGAATATTATTCCAATAAGAAGAAAGGGAAATCCTCCGAAGACAAAGGAGAGACGAGTGACAAGATAAAAGAAACCAAAGTCTAGCTAGAGTGGTACAAGGACAATGTCAGGATTAAAACTGGACGAATACAAAGGACCCATTACCAGAAGTAAAATCAAGCAACTCGGTATTCTAAGAAGTGAAAACCATATTCATGGAACCTCTTCGAATATGGAATAAAGAAATTAACCACGAGAAGAACCTCATATGGAGATACAAGGAGGTGGAAGAGATCCTGCAAGAAATCAATAAAATCGAAGAAGAATATGAGATTTTCCTTTAAATATTCTAGGCGAGCAACATGACCTCCCTGTTCTCCCTAAGGGTATCATGAGTGAATTTCCTGGAGACAGAGAAATCGATGCAAAGAGGAATCTTCACTTATTTATTGATAGCTTTTTATTTTCACCGTGTTGAGTATGACAATTTCATGGTGAGGGTATTTCTACAAACCCTATCAAGAAGAGCGTATGAATGGTATAAAACATTAACCAATAGATCAATTCGCTCATTTAATGACCTTGAACCCATGTTCCTGACTATATTCTCCCCTCCAATTACTTATCATACCCTTCTCATCGATTTCACCCAGATTGGTTTGAGGAAGAATGGAATAATACGATATTTTAATCTCAGGTTCAATAAAACCTTGAGTAAAATTCCAGAAGATAAAATACCAAATGACCCAGTCATACTCGGTTGTTATAAGAATGAAATGCCCCCAAATGTGAAATATGCTATCAAAACATACTAGATGGATACCTTGGAGAAAGCAATGACTAAAGCCACAAAAATGGTAGAAATTATGATTGAAATGAGTGTCGACCCCAAAATTATATTGGGAAAATTACAAAGGTAGTTGGGAGGATTAAGTATTGACAATAAAGGAGCCTCCAATTCAAGAAATAATGAATAATTCAAGCCAAAATGGGCTCAAAATCAAACAATTGGAGGAGGATTTTTCAAGGGAACCATACTATATGTGAAGGTAGACCCTGTGGCAACACAAGAAACTAAGCAAAGAATTGAAATTGCACGAATGAATAGAAATATCAAGAAAATTCAGAACAACATAACCAGACTAAGAAGGGGGGGTAATTATGTGGCAAATCCAATAATTCTGGTCCCAGAGAAGAGAAGGAAAACTCCCGAAGGAAACAAAGTGAGGTTTGAAAACATGGATAATCCAAAAAGACCAAGGGTTCCCAGGAAGCCTACTTCTAATGCAGTTGTTCTAGATGATATATAAGATGAGAAAATGGTTGAGCAAGAAAATGATTATTCACCTAATGAAAGTTATGAAATTGTATAGATGGATGGATGCGAGACATCCATGTATATATTTGAAGAAGGAGAAAATGACCCCAACTTGCAAGAAAACGTCACCCAGACAAGAGGATTTGTAAATAGATCCAAGAATAAGAATGATTCTAAAAAATAAAACCAAAAAGATAAAGAAAAAAAGGATGAGAAAAGAGAAAATGATAAAATGACAGATAGCATTGGAAATAAGAAGCAACACCTGATGTCGAACTCCTGTCATATGACATACAATGTTGTAGAGGACTTGAGCAAAATAAGGATAACTCTGCCTTTTACAGAAGTGGTGAAGATTTCCCAACAAAGGGAAAACATTTTGAGATTGTTGGATGAACCATCTAAAACAATAAAGGTTGTTGTTACCAGTCTAAAACAAAGTCAGAACCAGTCAACCACAAAGTTGAGAGGTAAAATTTATCCCTTTTACATTTCAGTTGAAAATCATGATGTCGCACTTCATAATTGTTTAGTTGACACTGGAACGACCAATAATATCATGCCACTCACAGTCATGGAGGCATTGGGAATGTGTTGTACCAAATATTACGAGACCGGTGAAAGTATATATGAAATTGATTCTAGAAAAGTACCAGCTTATGGATAAACCAAGGAATTTTATGCTTGGATAATGGTGCCCCCCCATATCATTACAGTTTTCAATATTATTACGGTAGACCTTCCTCCAACATATAAAGTTGTGTTGGGAAGAGATTGGTCATCCATTATCCGGGGATATATAATGAATGATGGAAGTTTCATGTTGTTTCCAGACAAAGAAGGAGCAATGATTAAGGTGCCCCATGAACTTAGGAAACCCTTCTCTTTCAAAAAGGAAGATAATAAGTTACTGTAAGATTATATAGACATCGGGATTGGAAATTATGCTATCCCAGACATGGAACATAGTGAAATCCTAGAGAAAGTGAAAGAAATGGAGAATCGAGAGTATATGTTTGAAGGTTAATGGAGGATGTCATTCGATGGAGCTTATTCAAGCTCCAGGAGTGGAGTTGGAATTGTCCTTGTAAGTCCAGAAAATATTGTGCATCCACATGCTATTAGACTTGAATTTGCATGTACTAATAATGAGGTAGAATATGAATCTTTGATTCAGGGAACAATTATTTCACAAGAAATGAAGATAGAACATCTAATTGTGATTGGTCAATACCAGTTGGTGATTAATCAGGTCACCCAGAGGTATAAAATCAAGAAGGAAAGACTCAAGTTATATTTCAAAAGAGTTAACCAAATGATGGAATATTTCAGTTCTTTCAACATTTCCTTCATTCCAAGGGACAAGAATTAGAAGGAAGATTCATTGACTTTGGCAACCTCATTGTCAAACCCATATGATGTACAAAGAAAAAAATATTTTCAAGTAGAAAGAGTATTTCGACCCTATGTACATGATAACCTAGAGTATTTGCAGGTGTTTGAGAATGATGAACAGTTGGAAAAAAAAGTGTTGAATGATTATGATAATGAATAAAATCACATGTATGTTGTCCCGAAAGATCGTATTCGATCTGAGTCTTGTTTTACAAAAGATGATCATGTTAAGAGTCTCCTGGAAGAAATTTCACTTTGAAAAGTGAAAGAAACAAGGAAATTCATTATTGGATCTGACAGTTCCCCAAAATATGTCAACTTGGGAGTTTATTGTACCATTGAGGAAGTTGATCAATATGTGGCATTGTTTAAAGAATAAATTGATGTGTTCGCATGGACCTATGTGTTGATATTATGGTAGCTACGAGAGGTACTTACCTCCACATGTAAACCTAATGAGATCATAATATTTCAGGAAGCAAGAAGACACCCTAATTGATTGGTTAATAACCCTAGAAGACAAGTCGGTTCCAAGGAATGACTTGTATTAGGTTATTAGCCTGCAAGAGAAGAAGTCGGATAAAAGAAATAATATATACTACTAAATTAGTACCTAGAATGATAAATTCCCAGGAAGTTTTCCAGATTTAGTATAAATACAGGAGGCCAATCTTCATTCTGGCAGGATTTCTCAAAACTGAAGAAGCAACACTTGTGTGCACTGTAGTTGGCCAGTTTGTGCACAAATCTGGAGGAGAGTTGTCGTTGTAGTTGTTGCAGCTAGCAGATTTCAATTTTGTCTTGGAATATCTCTTGGTTATGGTTTGGACTCTTTGATCAACTCTTTCTTGGTGTGTTATCCTTGTAGAAAGGTGCGCCACCCTTTGTTTGGCTATCTAGCCTAGGGTTTTCTTCCAGAATGATTCTCTGTCCAGGTTAAGGTGCTCAGAGGGTGGCTTTAGCCTATGGTTGGGTGACAATAGTGATATTGTCTATGGTAAAATGAGCACAATCCATCATATTCTAACAGGTTATGGGCCCACACCTCCTTCATTCAGTCTAACCACTGGAAGGGAGCATAACCATAAGGATACTAAGCTCGTTGAAGAACTGTCGCTAGGTTTACTAGCAGGTGCAGTTGCAGAAACCATAACCCTCTCGTTGAGGAACCTTAAGTGAATGGATTGACCTAATTTCTAGATAGACCAGAGGGCCTTAGCCTAGCGCATCTGTTGGTAATCTCAGCAATCCAAGATGTCAAGCTTGAGTTTTTGGTCAAATCTAGGGTTGACCAAGTCAAAGCAGCCATGACTTACTCTATGAAGTCAGAAAAAAAGTTAGATGGAGCTTCTAACTTCAGAGCGTGGAAGACAAGGATTGACCTCATCCTTTCCAAGAATAAAGTGTTGGATATCGTGAAAGGAAAGATCGTGGAACCAGAGTTTGAAGAAGGAAAAGAGAAGGAACCGCAGAATGTTGCAGTTATGGAGAAGTTCAAAGATGGTTACATAAATGCCATGAATATCATAGTGGACTCTATAAAATTCCACTTGATACCCTACATATCCCATATTGACTCATCAAATAAGATGTACGATGCCCTAAAAAACCTCTTCTCAGTCAGAAACATTGGACAAGTAATGAGTCTGAAGAATGAGCTATGTGACATGAAGATGAATGATGATGACAACATAACATCATACTTTGTGAGAATATCTTGATTAAGAGATCAACTATAAGCTATTGAAAAGATCACTTTAGAGAAGGAATTGGTAAACATAATACTCAATGGTATTCCCAAGACATGGGATGCATTTTTTGCAAACATGAACACAAGGAAGGAGACACATGAAGAATTAGTTGCTGAAGAAAAGGAACCTACAAAGAAGACCAAGCAGGATAAAACAAAATTATTCTTCTAAGACAAGGTAACAATACTCTTCATAGTTCTTGAACATACCATGTTTTATGTACATATCTTGCATATCCATTTCTTAGAAGATAATATGTTCAAAGAGAAGCTATAACTATGGAAGAAACAACAAGATAAGGATTGCTATCATTATGACTACAATTCATACAATACACATGAAAGGATGAAGTACATCAAATAATTCATGTGGAAGTTACTGCATAAGTAACAACCGAAAGATAAGCCGAATTCAAAATAAATCTTGAAGAAACCTAGAAGAAGTAAAGACAGAAAGAAGTCAACAATCAAGAGGAAACTGGAGAAAGACTTATGACACCTTGTAGAAGGAAATAAGGATGCAGACGGAAACGTTGATTATGTTAGATGGAGGGAGCCAATTATATACTTCCAAAAGAAAACTTGCACTAATACATGAAGCAAGGATTAGGAGGGAGCTAATCCTATGATCCATTAAATATGATGAAGTATATATCCATGGTAGCATCCATGAAAAGAAGTACGTGTTTAGATTGACCTTAGAAGAATCCTTCTTCGAAAAAAAGACTTAAAGTATCCATGTTTTTCCATCCACATTCATGATCCTATGATGAAAGAAAGAAGTGGAATATTTAGAGCATGGAATCTATATAAAACTCCATAGACCCAAGAGCTAAAGAGAAACATGAGGAAGAACATGAAGATTCCAAGAAAGAAATAAAATCCAGAACAACCAGTCATTGTATCGAGAACCACAATATTACCAGCCTAATATGAAATCACTAAAAGAAATCAAGCAGAGGACTGAAAGTTGTGATGAAGAACAGTGTACGAAAAGACTTATGAATTTAAGCATTGCGAGATCCATAACTAGAGGTTCTCCTAGATGGAGGGCGAAGATTTTGATGATTGCTTGTTCCAGTAAACCAGACATACTTCTACATGAGCCATTATATCATCTTCAATATCCATGGGATTGACAAAGACTTTTCTCCAGAATAATTGAACAAAGAGTGTATGAAGAGCAACCTCAAGGATTTGAGTTATACCATAAAGTGAACCTTGTATGCAGATGAAAGAAGACAACTTGGTGGAGAACCTCCAATGCACAATAGAAGCATGGTGAAAACCTTTTATATTATATCAGAATGATTACTCAGAACTCCAGAATGATGGATTGCCAATCCATGAAAAAATAAGAAGTGCCACATGGATATGTTCCAGTTTGAGCCTTGCCACGATGTTATGAGCTAGCAGGGAACAAAAGATGAATCCAATAATTATATATTATATTGATCAGAGCTATATGAAGCCTTAAGAGAAAACCAGTGTTCCAGAAAGACCAAAGTACATTTGAGATCAAGCATTACATTATTCGTGATGAAGTCAAAATAAGAGAAGTGGTTCTCGAATATATATATCTCCACAGATGAGCAGATAAGCATACATTTTTGGTAAAGCCTCTGTCCAAGGTGAAAGAGTTTGCGTACTCAAGTTGGAGCTCGTGGAGATGAATTCCTTATTGAAAGACAAAGAGATGACTCCTAGGTTGGGAGGGAGAACTCATGTGTTATTGATTTATGGAAAATCATTTTTCAATTCAAAAAATGGTCCAAGATGAGCAGTTCCTTTCCAGTTCAGAAAGTGGTTTGAGATTTCTTACGAACAAGCATTTTCCAATTCGTGAAATGGTCCAGATCGAATGGTCATTTTGGTAATGAAAATGTTTCGATGGATTTTTGATGTACCATTGATAGCAATTTTCCATTGTGGTTAACATCGGAAATGGTCTAGGACAATATCTCTTCTTGATGGTCACTCTTAGTAGTGGTCAAGAAGACTGTTCTGCCTCACCAGATAGTCATTCTTTCGAAGCTCACAGTTGTGAGCAGTTTCGAAGAATGGTATGTTTTGGAGGTTGGTGCAGGACAGTCATTTCCTTAGGAAATGGTCCGAATAGTCATTCCCTAGGGTAGATTCATTCTCTCCAAGTTTC
This sequence comes from Picea abies, assembly GCA_900067695.1. Taxonomy (NCBI): domain Eukaryota; kingdom Viridiplantae; phylum Streptophyta; class Pinopsida; order Pinales; family Pinaceae; genus Picea; species Picea abies. Next base: position 22,789 of record CBVK0100830221.1, read on the forward strand.
ACTTTGTTTAGTGTTGGAGGAATGGCCCAGATAGGTGAATGGTCCAGGTTCAACAATCAAGGACAGGATTTTCCTAGGGAAGACTCATTGTCTCTAGGTTGCACTTTGTTTAGTGTCGGAGGAATAGCCCAGGATAGGGAATGGTCCAGGCTCAGAAATCAGGATAGTTATTCTTCCTTGCTTGAGAAGAATATTCCAAATATCTAATCATTGATGTTTGACCTTCTGAGGGAAGATGCTCTTCAAGAGCTCACATATGTGAGTGGAAGAATGGACTAGATGATTCAATTTATATCATAACAATGTTTTTATGTGCAGGTTGATATCAGATAATTGTTATGGAGATTGTATGTCTCTAGACAGTAGATGTATGCTATTGTGGTGGATGTGTTCCACTAATTATGACTATACGTCACTGATCAAGTATTTGTGTGCTACTTGGTGTGGTAGTGTACCACTAGATTGTAGTTGTGTGCTACTATGGATAGACACAGTTGTTCTCTATTGAATGATATTGTTATGATTTCCTTGAAGACTATCAGTAGTGTTGGAAATGATTATTAGCTATATGGATGATCAATGGACAAAGATTTTCTAGACGAAAAATAGTTCAGGACATTTATTCTTCTAGGACATATGTCTAGATTAGAAGAATAGTTCTTGTGTCACTCTATGGAGTGAGTGACTTATCCAACATCTTGTTTGATTACTCAGATGGATTATGGTTTTGAGAGATGATGTAGTTGATGACATTGATAGTGATGATGGTGTTGATGATCTAATCATGAGATAGTCTATACAACTATGTTGATGCTACCGGGTGAATGGTATGTTTATTCTCAAGACCATTACCTTCAATACCTCCCTAGCTAGGAGGGAATGTTGATATTATGGTAGTTGTGGGAGGTATTTACCTCCACATGTAAAGCTAATGAGAATAGAATATTCCGGGAAGCAAGAAGAAACCCTAATTGATTGGTTAATAACCCTAGAAGACAAGTCGGCTCCAGGGAATGAATTGTATTAGGTTATTATCCTCCAAGAGAAGAAGTCGGCTAAAGAAAATAATATATACTAAAGAATTAGTACCCAGAATGAGAAGTCAACCTAGATAGTTTTCTAGATTTAGTATAAATACAAAAGGCTAGTCTTCATTCTGGAAGGCTTTCTCAGAACTACAAAAGAAACACTTGTGCACACTGCAGTTGACCAGTTTGTGCACAAATATGGAGGAGATTTTCCATTGCAGCTGCTACAACTAGCAGATTTTGGTTTTGGCTTAGACTATCTCTTGGTTATGGTTTGGACTCTCTGATCATCTCTTGCATGGTGCGCTATCCTTGGAGAAAGGTGTGCCACCCTTTGTTTGGCTATCTAGCCTAGGGTTTGCTTCCATAATGATTTTGTGTCAAGGTTAAGGTGCTCGAAGGGTGGATTCGGCCTATGGTTAGGTGACAATAATGATATTTTCTATGGTAAAACGAGCACAATCCATCATATTCTAACACTATGATGATTTGAAAGATTATGATAAAATGATATTCCAACGCATCATTCCTTTGAAAGAAGAAGCAAATCCGGTCAAGCAAAAAATAAGGATGATGAACCCCAAATTGAAATCTCTGGTAAATATTGAATTGGAGAAATTGTCTGGAATAATATATCACACTATACATTCTGACTGGCTTCCAAATCATGTGATAGTAAGAAAGAAGACCGGGGAAATTCAGATGTGTGTCAATTTTAGGGATCTTAAAAAAGAAAGAATAAAGAATAACTATCCTTTACCTAACATGGAGTTTCTTCTCTAGCAAGTCATGATATCATCTAGCATGTCCATGTTGGATGGTTTTTATAGATATAATCAAGTCTTGGTTGTTGAGGAATACAGGGCAAAGACAACATTCACAACACCTTGGGAGATTTATGAATATGTTAGGATGCCCTTTGGTTTGAAGAATGTTCAAGCCACATTTCAGAGGGCTATGGATCATGCATTTAGTGGGTTGATTGGAAAATATATGGTAGATTATCCAGATGACTTGATAGTGCATTAAAAAACAAGGGGTGATCATATCCATCACTTGAGAATTTTTTTTGACAGATGCATATTATATGGTGTCTCTCTAAATAAAAAGAAATTTTTATTCGTTGTAACTCAAGGAAAAATATTGGGTAATATTGTGTGCAAGGAAGGGATTTATATAGATCCAGAAAGAGTTAAAGAAATAAATGAACTCAACCCCTCGTCTTTTAAGAAAGGAGTTCAATCATTTTTCAGCAAGATCAATTTTGTGCGAAGGTTTGTTCCTGACTATGTAAGTATTGTGAAGCTAATCAATTTATTGTTGAAAAAGGAGAAGAGGTTGTTAAGAACCAAATATC
>CBVK0100830222.1:0-21100 GCA_900067695.1 Picea abies
GGGAACATGAAAACAAACCAGTATGTACAATGACAATTCGAAAACATATTACTGCATGTAGTGTTTAAGGTATCGCCCATTCACAGGGGCGCTTAGAATGTCTCTATTGAGATTTTCTAATGAAAAGGCATTTTCTCCTTTTGAGGCTAAGACTCTATAAGGGCCAAACCAAATCGAATCGAACTTGCCATGTTTGCCCATGTCTTCTCTTCTGGATTCCCATTTTAGTACTAGATCTCCAGGGAGGAAATCTATATCCTTAGCCTTCTGATCAAACAAAACCTTCATCTTATCTTGATATCTCTGCAACTTTTCATTTACTTCGGTCCTATTTTGCTGAACTTCGACCAACTGGTTTACTCTCCTGGTAATGTCGTTAGGTTCTTCATTTGAATCTTTCCAAATTTTCATTACAGGCAGAGAAAGGTTGACTGGTAAAATAACATTAGTTCCATAAACCATCTGAAAAGGTGACATTCCAATCTCCCTTTTGGTACTTATCCTGTTGGCCCAAAGAGCATATTTCAAATGAATATGCCACGTCTTCTTGTTGTCAGACAATATTTTTTTATTATGGTTGTGAGGCTTTTGTTAGATGATTCAGCTAGACCATTTCCATGTGGATAATAAGCCATGGAGTGGCCCAATATGATGTTGAATTTTTGGCAAAATCTTATCATAGCCATTGATTTAAACGCTTGTGCATTGTCGGTGACTATCTTTCGGAGACAGTCAAATATGGATAAAATATTTTTCTCTAGAAAATTGATTACAACTGCGTCAGTTGTGTTTCTCATGGGAATAGCTTCCACCCACTTAGTAAAATAGTCCGATGTGGTTAGAATCCATCTTTGCTGAGCACTGGAATTGTAGAATTCCTGCAGAAACCCCGATAGATCTAGAATTCTAGTTAAATTGAACACAAACAATTTGCTGATATTCAAGAGATGATAGAAAGTTTTTTCTCCATAAATCAGAGAATTATATTAATCAGAAATGAATATACATGAGCAATCATCCTCAAAAAAGAAGAGAGGAGGTGAATATATAGAATTTCCAACATAGAAATTCCAGTCAAAAAAAGCTAGAAATAGCTAAAACAGGTGTCATAAGCTAAGTGAGACCACATAGTTCGACCTAGACCACTAAAGATACATGTCACACACTCACAAGATTCAAGTGATGCACATTATCTCACTTAATCTCACTTAACTGACAAGAGAAGCAGTTCCAACTTAGTTAACTGACCCAAAATAACAGTTACTAATAATAGTAAAGGAAAAAATCATTAATTAAGGAATAAATCTCTCACTCAAAGAGGAGGTGTGCATTCCCCAATAATGGATGAGTTTTGCATGGGTGATTTGGAATAAATCAAGGATAAATCAAAAATAAATCAAGAAAAATCAAGAACTGGGAGTTGAGTCTTGATCTAAAATTAGCACTTTTCCCTAAAATCTAGGGATGAGGCACCCTTCTTCTCTATGTGGAAAAATTAGGTGAAATAAAGTGTAAATGAATGTATTAACCAATATCTAGGAGTCTAAGCTAGGTATAAACTAATGTAAGTTAGGGATATGCTCCAACACCCCCCCTTAAGCCTAACTATAATGAAAAAAAAAATTGAGTCCCGACAACTTGGCTATTTTAGGTACTCTTTACATAAAATAATTCCTCATGAAGAGAGGAAAGAGGGAAAACCTCGTGGGAAACCCGCCCCCCAAAAAAAAAGAGGAAAAAAAATGTTGAATGGCCAAAAGTGACCTACTCAGTTGTCTCCACCACTCCAAGCATAGCTCTCAATTCTGAAAATTTCTTTTCAGTGAAGGACTTGGTGAAGATGTCTGCAACCTGTTGCTCTGTGGGGAAGTACTGCAGTGAAATAAATTTGTCATGGATCATCTCGTGGATTTTATGCATGCGATGAACTTCCCATATGCGAGAAGCAACAATGGACAAAACTAGTCGAATGGAGTCCATTTTTGCAACAGGTGCAAATGTCTTTGTGTAGTCTATGCCATGTACCTATGAGTATCCTTTTGCGACAAGTCGAGATTTGTACTTTCTGATATCACCATATGTATCAATATTTGTTCGATATATCCATCGGCATCGAACAATCTTTCTTCCTTTCGGAAGTGGAACCAAGTCCCATGTGTTGTTGTCCATAAGAGAATAGTACTCTTCATCCATGACAGCCTCCCAAAGTGGGTTTCCAGTAGCCTCACAGTGTGACTTTGGATCTGAACCAAGTGACATATAGAAATGTATGGGAATCAAAGGTTCCATGGAAGTCAGGGCTTGCGGATCCCCAAAACACTGTGATCTAGTCCTTCTTGTATCCGAAGGATCACCGACTAGTTCAGCCATGAATTTCTCCTCATCCTCTATATCAGACCTGAAAGGCTGCTCTAATGGTTTTTCTGAAGTGCTTGAAGAAGTTTCTGACTCCTCCTCATCAGCGACAACAAGCGGTTCCTCGATAGGGTCTTCTGAAAAATCATGCAGTGATTCCTCTTCAAAATTCACATTTCGAGCTAGAATGAACTTTTCAGTGTGAGAGTCCAGCAATCTATATCCTTTGACACCTTCAGGATATCCAAAAAATATGCATTCAACACTTTGAGGCTCCAAAGCCTTCCTCTTATCTGTCAGAATGTGAGCCCATGCTCGTGAACCAAAAATACTAAAGTGCGACACTTTCGGTTTCTTACTGGTCCAACATTCAAAAGGAGTGGTGCCTTTAAATGATTTGTGAGGAACTCGATTCTAAATGTATGATTAAAAATTAATAGCTTCAGCCCATAGCTTGGGAGCTAATGATTTCGACTGTAGCATACAATTTGCCATCTCTTTTAAGGACCGATTTTTCCTCTCTGCAACATCGTTCTACTGTGGTGTATATGGCACTGTGTGTTGTAGTTTTATACCTGCATCAGTACAAAGTTGTTGCACATATTTGTTGAAATAATCCCCCCCATTATCAGTACAGGGTATCTTAATCTTACACCCAGACTCATTCTCAGCAAGTGATTTAAATTCTATAAGGCATTCAAATACTTCCGATTTTAATTTAAAAAAAAATACCCAAGTAAAGCGAGAGAAATCATCTATGAAGGGGAGTACATATCGAGCCTTACTAATTGAAGGCTGCAGGAATGGGCCCGTAATGTCATTGTGAATCATCCCAAGAGGTGAAGAAGCTCTTTGTGAATTCCCTTTGTCAAACTTTTTCTCTGGATGCTTTCCAAGAATGCATCCTTGACATACACCGCTTGTGAATTTAATAGCTGACAATCCTTCTACCATGTTTTCCTTGCTGAGTTGATGCAAGTACTTATAGTTTAGATGGAAAAATATTTCATGCCATAACCTGTTGATATCATTATATTGTGACATAAATACAGTGCTAATAGATTTAGGAACAAAGTGGGAGAAGAAATACAAACGAGAACTGTGATCTACAATTCCATGTGCAATCTGTGAGCCTGTGGAAATGTCGGTAATCACTGCGGAGTCTAGAGTGAACTCCAACTTCCTTCTAGGGATAGAATGAGTGATATGATATATTGAGCTAATATTTTCAGAAAGCGAGGGAACATGAAGCACATTTGTGAAGCAACCCCCTTCAAGATCAACAATTTCTTCTCCGCACACCTTTGCGGGTGTGGCATCTCCCAAGTAAATTGGGGATTTGGTGCTTTCTTCGATGGAGGAAAATTCATCTTTTAATGCAGCCATATGGTTCAATGCACCTGAATCAAGGATCCAATATGATGGAGTGGATGTGACAGCCATTAAATCATGACCATCTCGTGCTCTCCCTCCCATTTTGTTATCATCTTTCTTCTTTGCATTTTCGGGCATCATGAGATTGTGTTTCTACAATTGCTTAGCCATATCATCGATAGTCTTCCTCATGCAATTTTCGTCGGGATGAAAGTATTTGGAACAGTAGCTGCAAAGTGTTCTTTCCTTCTTCTTCTTACCCTTAGGTTCAGAATATTTCTCTGAAGATTGTGCGAATCTCTCCTTCTTCGATTCAGGAAATTTACCCGTTCCTTTTTTCTTATCTTTTCCACTGCTCTTTGGAGCATCAGTAGCCGCAAGTGCTTGGTTCTTGGAATGATTGATGGCACCCATTTGGACTAACTTAGATCGATCTTGAGTCAATGCTGCAATGAAATCATTCAATGGAGGCATTTTCCATTTTTCCTGAGTCAATTTAGATGCATGAAAAGACAATACAAATATGGAATATTCAGGGCCTAATTTCGAGAGAATTGAAAGGATGAGATGTTCTTCCTTTTTCGTGACTCCACATGAATTAAGTTCAACGAGGAGGGATTTGAAATTGGTGAAGAATTCTTGCAGGTTTCTGAAATGAATTGGACTTAGGGATATGAGTTCATTCTCTAGTTGATGCACTCTCATTGCATCCTGCTTGCCAAATAGTCCTTCCAATGTGGTCCAAACCACATCGGGAGTAGTGGCTCCACTGAAATGAAAGAGGAGATCTATGGAAACTGATAAGAATATCAGCCCAATTGATTCATCTAATTTATTTAAATACTTTATCTTGTCCACTGCAGCAGTCGGTTCTTTCTCCATTCCCATTGTTACTTGGTAAAGCCCTTTGCTTCGGAGGAACAGAGAGATCTTTGTCTTTCCATTCGAAGTAATTGAAAGGATTTAGAATGAGTTTTGTGGGATAAGAGAGATGATCCATTGCTACTTTATGTTCCTCCTGGTGATCTATACCTACAAATAAAACCATGTACAATCCACTAGATTCAACCTAGCTCTGATACCATGTAGAATTCCTGCAGAAACCCTGATAGATCTAGAATTCCAAGTAAATTGAACACAAACAATTTGTTAATATTCAAGAGATGAGAGAAATTTTTTTCTCCATAAATCAGAGAATTATATTAATCATAAATGAATATACATGAGAAACCATCCTCAAAAAAGAAGAGAGGAGGTGAATATATAGAATTTCCAGCATAGAAATTCTAGTCAAAAAAAGCTAGAAATAGCCAAAATAGGTGTCATAAGCTAAGGGAGACCACATAGTTCGACCTAGACCACTAAAGATACATGTCACACACTCACAAGAGTAAAGTGATGCACATTAGCTCACTTAAGCTCACTTAACTAACAAGAGAAGCAGTTCCAACTCAGTTAACTGACCCAAAATAACAGTTACTAATAATAGTAAAGGAAAAAATCATTAATTAAGGAATAAATCTCTCACTCAAAGAGAAGGTGCACATTCCTAAATAATGGATGAGTTTTGCATGGGGGAGTTGGAATAAATCAAGGATAAATCAAGAATAAATCAAGAAAAATCAAGAACCGGGAGTTGAGTCTTGATCTAAAATTAGCAGTTTCCCTAAAATCTAGGGATGAGGTGCCCTTCTTCTCTATGTGGACAAATTAGGTGAAATAAAGTGTAAATGAATGTATTAACCAAGATCTAGGAGTCTAAGGTAGGTATAAACTAATGTAAGTTAGGGATATGCTCCAACAAGAATGTGGGTGAATCTCTTCGATAAAATCGAGGCCCCACTACTGAAAAGGGGTTTCGGCTTTAACTAGAACTAGAGGTAAAGTTGGGACTTTATGTTTACCTGTAAACAACTGACAGGGAACACAAGTTCGGACTTTGGTGTTTACATCTGTGAAAATTTTAGGCCAGTAATATCCAACTCTTAGGATTTAATAAGTCATGGCTCGCCAAGCGTGGTGTCTTCCACACACTCCCTCATGAAACTCATCTATCACCTTTTTATTTTCGGTCTCGACTAAACAACTTAGCAGGAAACCCAGGGGATCCTTCCAATATAATTTTCCATCTACAATACAATATTTTATAGTGTGTAACTTCAGTTTCCTGGCTTTAGATAGGGTTATTTCACTGCGACATTTAATATTCAATAGGTAAGAAATGATATCATGGTACCAGCCTAAAGAAGAAAACATGTCTTCTATGGAAACCGTAGATGTAGCGAAGTCGAGTTCATTTATCTCTAGAAAATCTTCATCTTCTTGCAGTTGATTGATTCCAAGTGCCTGCAGGTTGGATTTGGCTAACAGCTTAGCCAGACCTTGGCCTTTAATGAGTTTTGTTGGTTTGACTTCAAGATCGAACTCCTGAATCTTGGCTATCCATCTGCCTCTTCTCCCATCACTATCCAGTTGAACCAGTATGTCTTTGACAGAGCTTGTAGTAACATAGGCTATGATCTTCAAATGTAATACGTACATTTTGAAGGCCTTGAGAGCCTTTACCATTGCGTAATCTTGTTTTTCTAGTATATTATATTTCAACTCCGCATCTCTCATGCTTTTACTAAAAAATGCAATGGTTTGTTCAAAGCCTTCTTCATTTTTCTGTAATAATACAGCTACAATAGTGTGTTCGAAAGCGAAGGAAAAAATTAGATTTTTTTTTGTGTAATCAGGACTTGCCAAGATTGGTGCTTCACTGATAACTTTCTTGATCCGTTGAAAGGATGCTTTTGATTCGCTTGTCCACTTCATCTCACTATTCTTTTTTAACATATCTGTGATCAGTTTCACAATTTCAGCGAAGTTAGGGATGAATCTTCTCAAGAAATTTATTTTTCCTAAGAAAGATTGAATTTCTTTTACATTCCTAGGGATATTTATATCAATTACTTCAATTATTTTGGGATCGATTTTGATTCTGTCTTTAGACTAGATGAACTAAAAGATTACCTTCTTTCATAGCAAGATGATATTTTTTTGGATTAAGAGATAAACCAAATTTGCAACATTTCTCGAAGGTTTGCTTCAGGTGTACTAAATGTTCTACATCAGATTTTGAAAAAATAGTCAGATCATCGAGATAGATGACAATGAACTTATCTCCCTCACCCACAAAGGCGATGTCTATGGCTCGCTGGAAGGTTGCACCCGCATTCATCAAGCTGAAAGGCATTTTATCATACATGAAGGTACCCCAAGGGGTAGTGAAAGTCGTTTTTCCTTTATCATCTTGGTGTACTGCGATCTGATTGTAACCTGAAAAACCATCAATCATTGACATTATGTTAGCTCCAACTAATTTCTCTAAGACGTGGTCCATTTTAGGCAACGGATAATTGTCTCTGAGTGATGATCGGTTTAGGCTTCTAAAATCAACACACAGTCTGATTTCACCATTTTTCTTTCTTAATGGGACTAGATTAACTACCCACTCGGAATATCTCAATGGGACGATGATTTTGGCGTCTAAGAGTTTTTTGACTTCTTTTTCTATTACTGGTAGAAGAATAGGGTTTATCTATCTGAGTTTCTGTTTAAAAGGCTTGACACTAGGTTTCAAAGGAATTTTATGCTCGATTATAGAAGTATCATAAGTTCTCAATTCGTCGTAAGACCAAGCAAAAACATCTTTATACTTTCTAAGCAACTCAATGTATTTATTTTTGTTTTCTGGGGATAGGTATTTGGATAGTTTCACCAACTGATGGTTTTCTTTAGTACCTATGTCACAATCCTCGACCTCTTCAGGTTGAGGTTGTAAGGCGGATCTTAATGGGATATCGTCTTGATTAAATAACCTTTCCAAGGGAATCGTGCCCTTAGGGATCTGGTTATTTTTCAAAACAAGCATTCGATGATTGGCGATTTTATCGTGGAATTCCTGGGGGTCTTCCCCTTCTTGCATGATCCAAATAGGATCATTCTAGCTTTCTTGGTCGGCATGAGTTTTGGCAAACTCGTCTATTGATTCTAAAAATTTACGAAAATGTTCATCATCCTCAAAAACTTGCCAGTGTTGTATGTTATTGGGTATGGAAGGTTGGTGTCTCATTTGTATATGGTATTTTAGTTTGAAAGTGGTGGGAGGTGCGAAGGTTGAGGCAGCTTTGGCTAACGCATCGGCCTATTGGTTTTTAGTTGTTGGAATATAGTGGAATTTGATAGAGGAGAAGAAATTTTCGATCAGATCCTAGACGCAATTCCTCTAAGACCTCAGCCTAGGATGTTTGGCTTGGTGATGTCGGTTTACCTGTTTTACGATTAGCTTGGCATCACCAAAAATTTCGAGGCTTTTTATTTTCATTCTCCTAGCGGCTTCCAACCCTAATACTAAGGCTTCATACTCACATACATTATTAGTGTGGTCCACATTCCACTGGAGTCTATAGGAGAACAGGATTACGAATTGATTATCAGGCACCACAAGAATTGCCCCAGCTCCGGCTCTAAGGTAAGATGAAGCACCGTCAAAAAACATCTTCCACACACCAGTGCTATATACATTTTTTTTATTTTTTTCTGTTTCTGTTTTTTCTTTTGTAGTACTTTTGTCTATACCTAAAACAATATCATCATCAATGGATAAAATAAAATTACCTAGATCCTGGTCAGCAATATATATAGGGTGGTTATTCGGGTTGCACAGATCACTTACTGTGAATGCCAACCTGGTCTCTCTGTATAGGCGCGTGAACTGTCCTCCAAAAACTGGGATCGTAGAATATATCATGTCAAGCTGGAAGGATCCCCCAAGCTTGGCACCCCAGGATCTAGATAACAGTATACCATACTTCCGAGGGATATCAGTGACCATTACATCCATGAGAATGCTTTTCACAGGTATTTGAGCTAGATTTATCACCAAGTCTTTGATCATGCCTATACACTTAAATTTCCTTGAATCGAAACAATATAAATCTCCATAAGGCCTGGTGATTTCGAGACCCAATTTGTCCATAATGGTTTTAGGAATTACATTATGAGATGCTCCAGAATCGAGCACATAGTTGTGGAGTAGTTGGTCAAACAAGGTTAACAATATGTAGAAGGTGGCAACAGTGTCTTTGGCGCCTTCGAAATGAGGACCGAAAATTATGTTCGGTTTGTCATCTTCTAAGTTAATGACATTGGCGGCTTTCATCTTCCGAAAAACTAATCATCTTGGATATTTGTTTTCTATAGATGGGGTTTTTTTCTAGCTCGACAAGAGGTATGGGGATCTTGATTTTATTTATTTCATTTTCCAGATTGAAACTCCCTGCAATTTTGTCGTTATCTATGGTTTGGGATTTGGTCCCCTTCTTATCATCTTTCCTTTGTGGTGAAGGTTTCGTTTCCGTTGCAGGAACTTTCATTTTATGTGTTTTGACTGTGGGTGTTTCAGACACCTTAGTCTTGGTAGGCTGTGTGTCTGCTATGTTAGTTTTTTCAGTCTACTTTTCAACATTTTTTGAAACTATCTCATTCGTCTCGCTCCTCAGCAATATATTTTTCATCTGGGTGATTGCAATACTCTGTTTCTAGGCCTTAGATTGTACTTATGTTGAAGCTCGACCATTATACAGTCGACAATACCCTGGTAGGTTGAATCTTCGGAAGTACTACTGTTTAGGTCATTTTCCAAGCTATTTTATTTATTTAAGAATTTTTCATAGTCTTGTCTCGATAAATAAGGTTGTGGCTCATCATCACCCAGATTGTTTATATCTTCCTCTAATTCCTCGAAATCTTCTAAATCTTCCCCTCCAATGAAGTTTTCACTCTTGAAGGGGGTTGGGATTTTCTGATCTTCATTCTTAATCTGTCTTTGTGGGACTTGAGGATTGGGATTCGTTCTGAAATCATTTCTGTGAAAATGGTCATTTTTTTTTTGGTCTAATTCCATTTCGAAATCTTATTAGACAGTTCTTTAATTATCCTAGCCATGTCATCCATTTTGTCTCCCGAAGATCTTTCTGACCCTGAAGATCCTCCTTATTCTTGGTACCTTCTGGTTTCTTTGTTCCCAATCTCTGTTTTGGCTTTTATCTTTCCTGAACCCATCATGTTTGATTCAATTTCTAGGGCATCGCTTGCATCTTGTTGAGGTCTACTAATCTCATCTCTCTTAATAGTAGGGTGAAATCAGGGTTGAAAGCTCCAACGAAAGTTACTTTCACTACAGGCTGGGAAGGTTTGACCTCGATGGGAATCTTATTATACAATTTATTAAACCTTTGTGTGAACTCAAGAATTGATTCAGAATGTTTTTTTCTAAGAGCTCTGAATTTGATCAAATAATAGAGGTGATCTTTTCTTTCTCCCCATTGTCTGATGAAAGCACTTTCGAGTTCATCGTATGACCATAAAGATCCCAGAGCTAAACCTTAGAACTAGGTTCTAACCTGCCCTTCAAAGGTTTGTACTAAGAGTCTAGAGTAGACATCTTCATGTTCGAGTCCTAGGATATCGACAAACTGGTCAAAGAAATTGATGTGTTCTTGTGCGGTTAAATCGCCTTCCCCTGTAAATTTTGGGAGATTTTTCATGTAATTTTCTGGAAGGTCATGTAGGGGAACCGGGAGGACAAGGGGGGCATATCTAGCAGCCACCTTAGCAAAAATTCCAGGGAGTGGTACTTGGCCACCTGCCACTCCTCCTACGACACCACCTATAGCGACACCTCTAGCCCCCGCACCTCCATGTGCAACCATTGATAGATTTGAGATTGAAACTTGGGGTGTATGAGGAGAAAGTTTACGATAGCTTGGTAGATTTTGGGTTGTACTTGGATGTGGCAGAAAGGTTGTGGGAAATTTATCGTCAAGGCACAGGAAACTGGAGAAAGAAGGTTCAAGATGAAAATAACTTGTTTCTCCTAGCTTGTATGACGAATATATCAGAGAATTGAGAGGGGTTAAAACAGGATACACAGGACACTTGTCAGAGCGTTTAGTAGTAGGAGTGTGAACTTTGGGAAAAAAGGACGTATCAATTGAAAGAGGGAGGGACATAGATCTCTCGAGTATTCCTCTAACGTTCGATCATGTAGAATTAGTTTGATCGATAGTATGTATTGGTGAAACAACTTGTCTAATAAATCTTCTTGATTTTAAAATCTTTTCCGGATCAAATACTGGCGAGGTATGTTTTTTGTCGGGGTTCTTTCTGGTGTTCTTTCGACCAAAAGCCAGTTTACTTAATGTTCACTATCAAAGAAAGAAAAAATCAATGTCGTTCTTCCCAGGGAAAAGATTCGTTTCTTCGTTCCCCAACAATGGTGCCAAAAATATGTTGTTCCTGAGTTTATACTTTAAGGATTTTAAGTATACCGTCAAGGCATCCAAAAAAAGTAGAGATAATTAATGGATAAAAAGACTAGTTTAATGGAAAGTGAAATCAAAGTTGGTTCCTTAACTGTCTCTGTTTAACTTTCCATTGTTCTTGGATGCTAATATCCCTTTCAATTACAGCCCATGAACGTTCAAGCTCTACCCATGTATTTGTTGTTTGTAAGATGGTATTGAATAGGTTTAATGCAATACTTGTTTTATCTAATAGACTGGGTTCTATGTTAGGCTGTCTGGTAACTGGAACCATCATGAAAGCAAAGGATTTATTTTTTGCTTTTAAAAAAGAATATTTTTTTTAAAGGTCATAGATTTCTAGTTTGAATTAATAAGAATAAAACTTCCAAATTATGGACCAATATTATAACATAAATGAAGGTCTTTTCTAGTATCTGAGTCAGTTTTAAGGAGACAGTGCATGGAATGAAGAAAGAAAAGAAACGTGTATTTGTATAACAAAAAATGAGGCATCAATTTAAGAGAAATCTCATTTTATATTAACAGAAGAAAGAAAGACGATAACTTCGACGAAGTATACGATTTCAGAGATCTAAAATGTTCACAGGTATTATATCTGCTGACAGCTGATACAGAGGAAAAAATGCAAACGATTAGATGGTCTAAATGTTTAATCACCACAAGAGAAGTTATATCATGAAAAGAATTTAACAAAGGTATGAAATAATAGATGAAATGACAGAGAAACACATAACTCAGGCTTGACAAGATCTGGAATCTTCAATCTATATTGTATTAATTCTGGCAAAATGAAAACTTTCTCTTTGCTATCTCCTCCAGAAAAAAACCTTTTCTTAGTCTTGAAAAATTACATTTATACAAAGCCACCAATATCAAGACGGTTGGTGATTTCCTAATTCCTAGTGACTAACTATTTGTTAAAAATAAGATACGAAATCGTTTGCATGATCTTCTCCATTTTTCCATTTTCTTGGAAGTAAAGCTCTTCCAAAAAATTCTTTTATTTTGTTGATGACTCTCCTTCTTTTGATTCAATACATTTAATGCATTTCTCCAGGAACTGTGTAAAATTTTTGGGGGGTTCTGGGAGGTCTCTTGCCTCGAACAGATAAGCCTTTCTCTGAATCTTGGAAAGACGGTCATCAACTCCTTTATCTGCAAACTTTATTGACTGCAGTTTTAAGTTAGGCTCAAATAACAACCTGTCAAATAAGGTGACATCCATTTTTCTTAGTTGTGAAATTTCCATTTGGATTTCACTCAAATTTTCCCTAAAATTTACTTGATGTCTTTCAATATTGATCTGCCCCAGAAGTCCTGTACAATTTCCCTTTCCAATATTTAACGACTCTTTGTCTAAAAGATCAAAGACTTATTCACAGTCATCTCTAATTTCTTTGACTATTATTTTTCTTTCAGTTATATTGGTTTCCCATAGCTTAAGCATGATGTCGCCTCTGATTTTCTCTATCGCTGATACTTTGGTAGTTCTGGATACCTCCTCACCTGTCGAATATATAATTGCCTTTTGGAGAGTAATACTCACTGCTTTGGATTCTTTTTCCCTTAGGATAATGTTATCAAAGGCATTATCTACTTCTTGAAAGTGATTCTGAACAATGACTATCTTGGAAATCAATTTCTGTTGTCCAGCTTCTATTTTTGAATACACCTCCAATGACTAGGCTTGGAAAGCTTTTAGATCTATAATTTGATCTTCCATCAATATTGCTCTAGCTTGTAACTATTCTACATTCTCCTTTTGCTGAGTAATTTGTAGATGACTTTCTTGTATTTGCTGGCTCATTTCGTCCAGGCTCGTTTTGAGTAATTGAACCTCTAACCTTTCGGCAACCCTTGTTTTCTCCAAGCTTTTACTCATTTCTTCTCTAATTTTCTCCTCGGCATTTTTTAACTGCTCCTATAATTGTGCTATGATTTTATCACTTTTCTTTATCCTGGTTCTCATTTTTCCCATAGTAAAAAAGTTTGTTTTTGCCATGGCTCCCATGGAACCTGCTATCTCTGTAGCAAAATCCTCTTCCTCCAAATTTTGTCCGTCTATCAAGACTTTAAGTTTTTTCACCATATTCCCCTCCTTCTTATGCATCTCCTATTTTAGGACAACCTTCCTTTTTCTACTGAAAAAATAATCGGCAAGAGGGATCTCATCTATGGGAATGGAGGTAAGGTCATCAACAAATAGAGCTTCTATCTGTGGGAGTCCAAAAGTGGACTGTAAGGGGGTTAAGGAAGTTATGGGACTCCCTATCTCTATAGATCCTTTCTCTCCTGCTACCTTAGGCATATTGACACCAAAACTGGGTGATGCAGGTGGAGTAGGCTTACCAGACTTAGGAGGTCTCCCCGACTTCTTCTCTGCTTCAGTCTTTTTGTTTTGTGGAGACCTTTCCTTATCCTGTGAGGCTTTTTTTGGATTTCCCTTCTTCTGTGCTTCCTGCTCGAAACCTGGGGGAACACTTTATTTCTCCTGGGGGAGGGTGACTTCTTCTCCTTGAAGTACTTGGGGCAGACTGCTTCATCTATGCCTCTAAAAGGTTTGAAAGTTGGCTTGCAGGTCGGATGACAGTTTCTGCACTCGTTCTAATACTTCCTTATAAGACTTGGTCCCTTTGAACATGTCGTCCCAAGGGGACTCTTCATGTTCAAATGCTTTCATATTGCAATGTGCCAAGTGTTTGCTCACTAGTTGATAGGGGTCATGCCTTTTGTATTCAATATTTAACAGTTTAACTTCTTCTAGTGCTTCTGATTCCACCCTAGAATGTCCCAAATTTTGTAGTGAAAATTTCCCGATGTGCACAGGGAAGATTGGTCAGGACTTATTTTGAGTTGCCTTTATCTCTACTCCGATACCGCCTTTCACTATTTGGTGTTCTACTTCCCTACACACCAATCTATCTGGGAGGAATTTTGGAAGCACGTGAGGGGGAATTGAGCACCCATAAACCCTGATGTAGGAGAATCTTTCTTCAATGAACCAGTCTGCTATTGTCTTGAGGTTATTTGCAATGACTTCAGAAATGCGAGGAGGGTCACAGCCGAAAAACATTTTATGCATTGGTATTACCAAGAAATGGTAAATTTCGTAAAACATTTTTTTTGTGTTTTCTTCCCACATCTCAGAGTGGTATTCATGAATGGGTTCAAGGTAGGTGGTGTTCCAACTCCAATTCATCAGGGGGAATGGAGTCATAAAACAAATTGCATCCATGATGTAAGCTGACATGTAAAAAGCCACTGGTTGACCTTGGTCTCTTGCAACTCTGTAATCCAAAACCTCTTTGGCTATATTATCAGATAAAATCTTGTCCCAGTTGAAACTATATCCTTCTGATGCTTCTTCTAAAAAGGGCACCCATTCTCCAAGAAAATGAAAGGGATTCTTTTTGCTGAAGAGTCTGCACAACATCATGGCTACATAAACCATATACTCGTTCAATGAGGCTGTGGCATAAATTTCATGGGTATCGGCCCTAAATTTTGATGGACATCTCCACTAGACTTTGATTAAATCAGGGTAAGTTTGGTCTACCTCGGTGCATTCCTTTCTCTGAAATTCAGCTATGAATTCGACATTGTAAATGAATTTAGGATTGGGTGAGAGTTTGTACATGACCTGGATATGTTCAGGTTTGAATGAGCCGATAACGACCCCTTGATCATTTAAAATGCTTCTCGTTGGAATATAAACCTTGTCCAAAGCCCAACTGATCATGTCATTGTATGCCATGATCCATGGGCATGTTGCAATTTTGTGAAGTTCTAATTCTACTATGTCCCGAAGGTGATTTTCGGAGTCATCAGGAGAATTTTTGATATTGCAGTCCAGATTTTCATAAATTTGTCTCCAAGATTTAATCGAGTCGATAGCATGTGGCGTGGTGTTGGATTTGACATCTCCCCCCGGGATGGAAATCTCAGTTGTATCTTCACTCTTCTTGGGTCCCTTCTTCGGTGCCTTGACTTTTGTAATGGAATGAAAACCTATCACAGATGAGAGGTGTGAAATTTTGGCTAGATGCGACTTACTTCTGACAGAAAGAGCGAGAATGAGTTTCAAAACACAGACCCTTAACTCATTTAAATCATTTAATTGACCCTTAACTCATTTAAATCATTTAATTTTCCTTTAACTCATTTAATGGTGAAAGTACTGACACAATTTCCAAGAATTAAATACCTTTAAAGAAGATAATATTTCTGAGATATGCATTGGTGTCATGGAAATCGCTAGCTATCCATTATTAATATGGTCGTATTTCGGCAATTCAAAAATCAAAATTTGAAAAAATATCGTATGATGGAACTCATAAATGAAAACACCTAAGTAGTTCAAATACTATTAAATGTATTGAAACAAAATTAGTTCATTTTAACTTTGGTATTTGAGTCAGGATTTTGCATTTCAGGGTTTCGGGGATCTCGCTTACATGAGGTATATCGCCACCAAACCCCGAATCCCGAAATCGCGATGGGAAAATTTTAGGTCTTAACTTTGGTACCGAGTCGGGACTTCGCATTTCGGGGATCACGCTTACATGAGGTATGTCACCACTAAACCCCGAATCCCAAAATCATGTGGGATTAGCTTTTAATTAATCAGGGTTAAGACTGACTTGCACTTCTTTCAGGAAATCGGGAATCGGGATTTCACGATTCGAAATGTATTGAAAACGTATTGTTTTGAGTAAGCCCGAAACCCGAAATGTTAAAAGATGGTTAATTAACTCTTTTAGGGTTTTAATTTGTCACGATTAAAATTACTTCACAAAACGTGCGTCTAGACTTTAATAACACTTGAGCTTTCTATATTTTATTATAACGAAGAAATGAAAACACTTCGGGACTTTGGTACCGGTCTTTTTGGACTGTTAACGAGGATTATACCTTATGAAAATCCGAAACACGAAAGAGAAAAATTTTAGTTTTAGAGGTGAATTTTTTTTAAACCTAGTTTCAACAGGGATCATCACCAGAATAGCACATTACTCATGATTCCTTTTTCTCCTCCTCACTTCACTCTATTTCAGTCAATTAATTGAAGACTAATAGACTAGTTAACGTATCTAGGTGGCAGTTCACTCCAGTAACTACCCGAGAGACTAGACTATGTGGCAGTTTACTTTTGTAACTGTTGGTGTGTGTCCAGATCACTCTAGAACACAACTATGGCGTATTGGCTTCTCCTCCAATGTGCATTGGTTGAGTTATACATAGTATATCATGTGTAAATTATCATTCATCCATTTGGTTAATGAGAATTCTTCCATTCTTTCTCTCCTGCTTCTCTTTTCTTCTATTTTCTCTACAATTGTGTATGTCAATTGCTAGCTAGATCTATTTTGTGAAGGTTCAACACTTTTACAAAAGGGAGTAACAAGGAGGAGTCATATTTTGTTAAAATTTAACAAAGAGATTAGGGGTCCCACCTATTTAGTTATTATATAATATACCCATATTTATTATTATCTATTTGTCTCAAACCACTGATTAAGCAAACTAAATCTTAACAAAAGAAAGTTAGTTGAACTACCATAACTTTTTTTGAAGAAGAATAAAAGCTCAATCAAAAGAAGAGACAAGGCATGGGAGAGAATATAAGGAGAAATTCTGATATAAGGTCTTCTCTATACTTGTAAGATTTTCTTTTTCTTCATTCATTCCGAGTTTACTAGAAAGTTAAACCATCTTGATGACAACAGGGTCTTATTGAAGGCATCAAGATTCAAAACTGAATCATATCTTTTAGAATCTTGTTTCTAAAGGTTATTATCTTCTTTGGAAGTATGTGTGTTCTTGTTTGTTTATGGATTAGATTTCATAACTGATAAAGGATACTTTTCAGAGTCAAGTGACAACACTTTTATGGAAAGTTGATCCAGATCTTTAGCTTCAATTTCGTTTTTTGTCAGAGTCTTTTTGTATGGTGTCCATCGGAGGCTTCTAAATATGACTTTGGTCCCAACCTCGCCAGGGTTTGTAAAGAGAATTTCTCTTTGTATCTCAGAATGAAATTAATACAAGTTAAATCAATGTTCTGATTTCAGTGTCAAATGCATATCTTATGATATTGTTAAGATTTTACTTTTATTCTCATCTCTTTTCCTGTACACACTTATGTATATCTCCACTTCTTTTATTTTTTTTACAGTTACATATGACATATAAAATCATCCTTATTCCCTAGTACATATTACCTGTGGATTAAGAGAATGTTTTGAATTAAAGGCTATAAACCCTGGGTAACATTCCCAACTATCTTGACTTAGCCTAGCAAGATTTGAAAATATTTGAGTAAGGTTATTCATACCATTTCATCAACATTTATTTGGTGACCATACTGGGAAGATATTTTATATATCTTTGGTTGATTGTATCACGATTATCTTTCATTTTTTTGTGTTGTCTGATTACTCTTTGACTAATTTTTTTTTCCATGATACTACCTGTTGTGAGACAACCCAATATTGGAAATGGTCTTGATGACCAAACCAACGTTTCATTGACTTTATTCAACACTATTTTAGAAACTTCTAGTACTCATGTTGAACTTGAATGCTCTTGGGAAGTACTTGAAAGGGACATAAATATACAAGGACATTGGGAAGCCCGGAAAAGGAAGCCCATAAATCAATTGTAACCTCCCTTTTCCTACCTCTTGGTCTTTCATTTCATGTCCTCTAATCCTTGCATTTCTCGAAAGAGAAGAGGGTTGTCCCCTGAAGCTACCCCTATTTTTGAAATAGGAAGGAGGATAATTTTCTTATCAACACAACAAAGTGCTCTTAGGCGAATCTTATTTGATTCTACTAGTTCATCTTTATCACCCATACCTATCATTTTCAACATGACATCTGCAGGTAATGGTAGTGGCACCGGAGGTCCCTCCTCATTGCAACCTTCTTCTTCATCAGTAATTGGTAGTATATACAGTCATAAAGTCCCTATTCAATCCAATACTAATCCTACTAAAGTTATAAATAAATATGGACTTTTCCAATTTGAGGAAGATGCTACGACCACCCCATGGCATGTATATTCTCCCTTGAATCTCACATCAGCCACTCACCCATTACCAAAATTCAAGGATAATTTACCTAGGTTCTCAGGAAATGGTACTGTTACTACAAATGAACGCCTGGTATCATTTTCTAATGCTTTTCATAAGATAGGAGCTAGCGATAATGACACTTGCATGCATTTATTTGTAAATTTTCTCGAAGAGAAATTGTAACACCTTGTTTCCCCCAGATTGTAAATATAACTGAACCAGCCAAGGACTATGGAAAAACTCATAAGTATGAATATGTGATGTAAATGGACCTTCAGGAAGAGGTCAATGAATGTAAATGACAGTTTGAAATTATTGCAGAACTGCTGAGAGGGGATGTGCGGAAAAGAGACCACGATGGTGGTGGAGGGCACCTTGAAAAAGGGGCGTTAACTTCCACCAAGAATTAAAAATACCGTATTTGGACTCCACTGGCCCGGAGAACCAAAAGCGGCTCACTAGCCCTGAAATAAATGCCTTGCAAGCTGGTAGGTTGATGGCTTGATGAGGGATGGGGAGGTGAACTGCCTATCCACAGAGCCATCATGACTGACCAGCGCGAGGGTAATCGTGCCACACGCAACCTCACGAGAGGATAAGGCGTATGGCAGAAGCGATTGAAGAGGGCAGACGTGAGGGGAACTCTGGCAATTTTTTTACGCAGAGTGAGTGATCGCAGAGAGGGAGGATTGTAACCTTCGCTCCTGGGCACTGGCAGACAAAGAGAGACACAGGTCTCAGGACATCGTGGTCTCAGCTCGGGGGTGGCTAGTGGTAAATCCATTAGGAGTCACTACGCCTACGGTTGGGTGGAAACGAGCACCCCTCTCAGCAGTTGCTTCCCTTGCTGAAGTATTTCTGATAAGTGTTTTTCTCATATTGCATTTGAAATTTTCATGCTGTCACATATGTTCATGGACTTGTGGAATTGTACATGTTTTCCTGTGTAGGAATGTCTGTGTATTAATTGATGATAAGGAGTAGATATTAGCTCATAGAACTTTGAAATTGTAAAGGATTGCAGCATGAGAGTGTTCGCGTAATGTTTGATATGAATAAGTTGATATATGCTTATCACAAAGGATACCACGCACGACGTACGTTGATAAAATGAAGCCAATCATGCCCAGCCATTCTTGGGAAGTTGTCTTCCTTTATCTGCTTCCGGAAATGCCCCGGTAAGGATCTCTTTACAGAGATTTCCTCTTTGGAAAGGTTCACTAAGAACCCAGAGTAAGGAATCGAACGAACAGGCCTTATTAACCCTGCATGAGGAGGAACGATTCCGTTAAGGTTCCTAGGTAGTAGTGTTGTGAGGAGTGACAAGTCGATGGATGAGATCTCGTCGGAGGAACCATAGTCACTCACGACCATTAGATGGACGAAAGTAACGCAGGCGTTACATACCTTTCCCCTTATCCTCTATCATCGTGAGCAACAAGAAAATTGGGATCATAGATCCCAAGACTCAAAGGAAATGAATCTAGACCGTTAGATCTCAGTCCAAATTACCCGTCAACCGTTGGATTTGGAGAAGCTGCGCAGGGGTTAAGCACAGGGGTAGGCGTGCGAGGAAGTGATCTGACCCATCAGATCTGGGGTAGAAATCCCATAAGCCGTTGATCTCGGCAGGACACGTGTCAGTGTTTGGGAGGCGTCGGTATTTTTACCATCGGAGATTTGGGGAGTATAGATCCATTGCATATTGAAATCGCGATACGCGATTTCCCAATCAGATCTGGACCGTCCATTGTACAGGACGCGTGGCAGAGGATCCCGAAGAGTTGTAAATCGAGAATCGGAGTCCTTGAGAGCAAAGGGAACAGGACTTCGAAAGTCCTGAAATCTCGAGAAAAGATCCTAGCCGTTGACCTCAGCAGGACAGGCGTCATACATTAGGGTAGGAATCGGGATTTTACCCATCGGGGATTTCAGGAGTGAAGAGATTGTTGTATCAGGATTCACGATCCACGAAATCCTGATAAGCTCAGAACCATCCATTAGCATGGACACGTGTCAGAAGAGTCGAGGAAGTCGCAATTCGGAGAATCGGGGTATCCGGAGACAGGAGTCTCATGCATAAGGGAATCGCGATACGCAATTCTATGATACAATCAGGACCGTCCATTAGCGAGGACGCGTGGCGAAAGATCTGAGGGAGTCGGAGTTCGGCATATCGGGGTTTTCAAGGACCTGAAACCCTTGCATTACAAAACCGCGATATGCGAATTTTCGACACCATCATAAGCCGTTGATCCAAGGGACACGTGTCGAGCATCCGGGAGACTCGGGAATTGGGATATCGCGAGTCCCGGGTATAGGTGTTTTGTGTCATCGCAAATGCTGAAACCCCGATGGAAGGTTATACAGTTGCAGTCGTATGGTAAGTGGTCACATGGACCATGGTATAGCCAAGGGGGCTAGCCAGTGTAAAGGCGCGTCGAGAGTCCAGGGGACTTGTGCACCATGACATTGAAAGGCGCCAAACCCCGACAAGAGTTAAGACTGTGGTCTTGTGAACGTGGTGGTCGTATTGACCAGGACTTAGCCTGGAAAGCCAATACGCTAGGAGCACATCGGGGATCGGAGGATCGGGAGCTCCGAGTGCATGTGCACCTCGGCACCGCAAACTCCGAAACCCCAATGAGAAGTTGTCTAATGGTCATATAGAAACAGGTCGTATGGACTAGAGGCTTAACCAAGCGGGGCTGAGGCAACCAAAGGGGCTTGTCGAAAATTTGTTCCATCGGTGATCGGGGATTCGAGAGGACAGGGACCCTCGACACCGCAACCTCCGAAACCCCGAATCTTGATATTGAACCAGGGATTAGCAATCTGCAAGTGTAGGTTTCTGGAGATTTCTCATGTGTGGGAGATTTAACCCTGGAATTTTTAATTTACGATAGTGGGTGTGTTACAAAGT
>CBVK0100830224.1:0-32931 GCA_900067695.1 Picea abies
TCCGATACATTATTTAAATAATAATTCACATAAAGTAAAAAAAACACAACCTCTCATATTCAAAAACCATAGTTCATATACATCCATTACCTACAATATAGAAGCCAATACCTCTGGATTGTAAAACCAAGAGTCATAGAGAAGAGAGATGGGAAGGAGTAGTCAACAAGCCGAGCATTCCTGGTATTCTATTTACAATATCTTTCCAGTCGTTGCGTTCTGACGTATCTCTATTTGGTTTTGTTTTTTCTGGTTAAAGTGCAATACGACCATAGTTTTTTATTGTTTCAATTTTTGAAATCCGTCCAAATTTATTGTGGAATATGCACTTTTTTAAATCCGTCCAAATTTCAAAAATTGAAACAATAAAAGACCGTTAGCTTATGGTGGTATTGCACTTTAACTAGAAAAAACAAAACCAAAAAGAGATAAGTCCACTCGAACGGAGCACAACGACGGGAGAGATATCGTAAATAGAATACCAAGAATGCCCAGCTTGTTGACTACTCCTTCCCGTCTCTCTTCTCTATGACTCCTGGTTTTACAATCCAGAGGTATTGGTTTCTATACTGTAGGTACTTGATGTATATGAATTATGGTTTTTGAATATTAGAGGTTGTGTTTTTTACTTTATCCGATGCATTATTATTTAAATAATGTATCGGATATTTAATTAATTAATTAGATTTGGTATAATATATTAATTATTTAATTATGGTTGGGATTAATAAAGTATATCAAATTGTAATTATTTGGTTATATATGATGATTAGCTGATTATCAGAAATGAGTGATTAATAAAAATTAAAATTTTATTACAAAATGAAGCCTTTCAACCTTCACCAACCACAAGTTTACAACTGTGCTAATTTTATCCAAGTTTACTTCACCAAATTCCAACTAAAAAACGTTTAACCAACCCCAACTACTATATTACCATGATAAAGCTAAGACACGAACCAGTATACTAACCCACGAGAAAGCGAGAACCCGAACAAATATGCTAGCCCAACCAGCCACTTAGGTGACGACAGCGAGCAAAGAATGTTAAAATGCCTTTCTATCTTAAAATTCTTGTTAGACCAACAAACCAGCCACTATTCTTCAATATGTGCCATTGTCATCTTACCTATTGGCAATCTATGACGTTGATTTTAGTTGACAGCGTTAGACGCATGCTTGAAAGGCGATTTTGGTTTCGATATCTTCAACATGTTCGATTGGCATCTTTCTATGAAGTTGATTTTCACTGACAGCGTTCGATGCATGCTTGAATGGCGGTTGATTTTCTGTTCGATTTTACTACGAGAAACCGAAGAAATAAAATAAAGAATAAAAGCTGGGATGGAATTATCTTCTCGGCAGGCACATCCTAAACACTCATCGCTCCGTTAGTGAGTTGAGTTGTGGAGTGTTCAGAGTGTTCGTTCATCCGAAGCTTTCCCTGGAACAAATCTGTTCAAAATAGTGCAAAAGCAAAAAAGAATTGGTTCGCGTTATCCCACATTGAAGCTCGCTCAGCTGCAAAAAAATAAAAAAAAAAAACAAATAACAAATGGCTGGATCTGAATCATTTTTTATCGAGATAGAAGACAAGTAGCCAAGAGTGGGATGCTCTAGGATGTTTTGGGGAAGTATGGAAACACAGGTATGTTGGAGCCATGTGTGAGGCAAAACAGAAATAACAAATGGCTGGACCTGAATTATATTTTATCCAGACAAAACCGAAATCTGTGCTAGCTTGGTGAAAGTCTGCAGAAATGAAGGGATAACAAGTCTAAGGTGTGCGGAAATGAAGGGATAACAAGTCTACGGTTTGCAGAGATGGTTGCAACATAGTGTCATTGTGTGACAAATTTGTGTATGAGTGTCTTGGTGAGGTGAGGCGAGTCATGTGACTCTGCCAAATTTGTAAACTAAGTCGATGTTGCTAATATTGTAATAATTTTGCAATAACAAAGACTTAGTTGAGTGTTAGGAATGACACGGTTTCCTTTGTCTTTTGTTTGTTCCAAAATTATTCTCTTAGCTTTTCATGTTCATGGATGTATGATTATATATGACTAAGTGTTAAACTATTAACAATTGTTTAAGTGTGCAAGAGTAGAACTAGAGTAGGAGTGTGACTCGCTAGTAGACTAGAATGGAATATGGGTATGTTCTAGGTGAAGAGGTGTAGTATGGACGAAGTATTCTTGGTGTGTCAAGCCACCAAGTAAGAACTGTTGCAGTGTCACATTCCCTTAGGAGGTGAACGATGGCAAGATCTCAACATACATCTTGTGGGGTCGTGACAGCTGGTATTAGAGAAGAATTGTCTCTTCACTGCTACTGCACCTAGAACAATGGGGGGGGACACACTTGTTGGAAAGATAGTTTGGGAAGAGGCTTAGTGAGGGTTTGGTCAGGTGGATTGGCCCATCACAGAGGCAACATGAGCACATACTTGATGGTTTGTTACGAAAGTGAAGAGATGAGTTGTGGACAAAGCCATGACTTGTGAACAGACCTAGGCACACCCCTTGAGTAGACCAAGCACAAAGTTATGAGGGTGAACCGAGCACTTGGGAAAGGTGTACTAACGCAGGACTATCGTAGAACTTGTTCCATACTAGAACACATAGTTGGTCGTAGAATTTTGAAGTCTTGAGATGAACAACTTTGCAAGCAAAATGAACATACTTGGAGGTCCATCCATTGCTAGGTCCCATGCAGATGGAAATAACACCGATAGGGAGCCCAAGACCAAAAAAATGAAGGAAAGACCTATTATCTTGGAAATGACTATCAAATGGATAACGAAAATAATGTTCTAGCATGGTGAGAAGGTTGACCAAATGGAGGATGAGATGGGAAAGATCAAGCATAGTTTTAATGAAGTCATTTGGGAATGCTAGACAAATGTAGATGTGATGATTGGAACCTTGACCAACGACATTCATGATAGACTCAAGACAATGAAGGACATAGTTGTCGCAATCGCACAAAGGTTGAAGGACCAAGATGACACCATCATATTTTTGAAATGAGATTTGGATAATGGAAAGAGATTTGTTGGCATGTTGATGAGAATCATGATAAAGGAACCTGAGCCATATGATGTACTCACAATGCTAAGTTGGTTGGAAATTTTTATTGGCACATTGAGAAGTACTTGGAGCAGTTGAATGAAAGTTTAGACGAAGCCAAGGTGAGCGTTGCAGCGATCTTGATAGGAAAAACTAAGTTGTGGTGGAGGAACTGAGAAGAAGACTTAGCAACTGAGATCGAAAACTATGCAGAGATGAATGCAACCTTGAAGGAATAGTTTGTTCTAGGGAATCAAGCATGGATCACAAGAAATCAATTGTTGGCTCTCAATCATGATGGTAAGATCCAATCTTACATCAAGGAGTTCATGGAGCTCATGTTGGAGATCAAAGACATGTCATAAAAAGATAGAATTTTCCACTTCATGAATGGTCTACAGCCTTCGGTGCAAAGTGAGTTGCAACGACAAAATATTGTAACATACCCACTACGAGAACTAATATTTTTTGGCTTTTTCCTTCCTTTCACTAAGGAACAGAATCCTCGAATTCCTATGGGGCTTGATGTAGACCCTACCATCCCTTATCCTTACCCATGTGATCATTGGCTATGACCACGGGCCTTACCGGAGAGGTGTTTTTGGCTTTCGCGATTCGAGAAATCGCGATGCATGCGTTCCTCTGCTCTCTTGTCTCTCGAAGTGCTGAAATCCGAAAGGGACCAATAGTTTGTCATATCTAACAATGCCTCAGTTTAAACCCTGACATCCCACCTTTTGGAGTTTCACGTACTGAGTTTTCATGGTAGAAGAGGACGAGGGGTTCATACCTTCAGTTTTTCGGGTGCCAAAACACCGACAACCAAATCTACATGCGCTAAGCCGTATTGGGATTTTATGAGTCGGGAATTCGGGACTGGCGTGTACCAGGGACTTGCTTCTAGATATCCCAGGTGCCGAAATTCCGAAACATCAAGACTTATCTGCGCTATTATTATTTCAGGGTTTCGCAAGTGAGGGTTTCGCGATGTGCACAGATAGAAGGTTTCACACTTAGGTTCCCAAGAGCTGAAACTCCTAAGCCTGTATTCATTTCTAATCTCATTTCGGGGTTTCACAAGTCAAGACTTCGTGACTGACGAATACAAGGGAACTAACCCTTGGGTTTCCCGGGTGCTGAAAGACCGGTATCCAAACTCTAGACACACTATGTCATTTCGGGGTTTCGCAAGTCAGGATTTCGGGATTGGCGAGTACAAGAGACTGGACCTTAGATATCCCGGGTGCCAAAACATTGAAACACCGTATCTCATTCTCTCTATTATCATTTCAAGGTCTCGCAAGTCAGGATTTTGGGATATGCGTAGACAGGAGGTCTCGCACCTAGGTTTCTCGGGAGCCGAAACTTCGAACCATGTATCCTCTAAACTCACTTCGGGGTTTCGCAAGTCAGGATTTTGCGATGTGCGAAGACAAGGAAACTTGCCCTTGGGTATCCCGGGTGCCGAAATGCCGATGGGTTAGATCTCTGCCACGTGTCATCCTAGATCCAACGATCCAGAATAACCCTCATGATTTTGGTGATTGCGAAGCCTCATTCTTCACAACCCTTATATGCCTAAGTTCCGAAACCCCGGTGGCTTCCGGATGTTCGCCACTTGTCCTCCAACGATCCAACAGTTGAAGTGATTTCAGGACTTATTTCATGCGCTTATCTCCGGATCCAATGACTATTAGTCCCCATCCTAGATCTGATAGTTCTATATCGTCCATTCAGATCCTCTCCTCTTGCACACTATCCTGTGTGCCTGGATGTAGGATTTCAATGGTCCAGATCCACACTCACAGCTGAACTAAGGGTTGTTGTTTCTCTTTCTCCTAAGATTGACTCTTAGAAGAGTCTTCCGCGCACCCCTTATGCTCATTTGTCAAGTCTAGGAATTGAGTGAGTCTCGGTCTCTACTTGCCTCGCAGGGAGCATGTGCATAAGTACACTACTTCTCCTAAGCTTAACAGAATTCGTCCTCGAAGGGACTCTAGACAACTAGGAAATTTGGCATGTGTACATGAGACTATTCTTAAGGTCGACGAACTCACAATTCGTGGCTCTAACTCAAGCCACCACAGGACACAAGCATTTACGAGTACCAATCATGTCCTATCCATATAATCTCTTACTGGCCTAATTATATAGCTAAGTAGTAAGGAAAGAGACACAGTATATCCATTCAGAAATCAAGCAAAATTCCTGAAACATACACAGTATAACCAAATTCATGCCCAGTTATAGCTAAATTACACAGAGTAAGAAAATCACTTATCTATTACAGGTTGCCACCAACCAAATGACTGTGGGTGTTCGTCCTTCCACCCAACCATAGGCTCAGAGGCATTTAATATTAGCACTCTGGCCACCCCTATGCCATGCCATGATATCACCAAGGAACTCTCACTCTTCTCGAGGGTTCTCTCTCTGTTTCAGTTTCTATTCGGGTCCTGTTTTCTGCAACTCAGAGCTTTCTCACTCATTTGTGGCCTCGGTGAGGTTTCTCAGATGCTCTTCAGCATCGACCTCACGACCTTCTGTTCATGATCTGCTGGAGAGCTTCACATCTCTCCCTTGGGAGCTCCCATTCTCGTCTCTTGTGTGTCCTTCTCCTCTCCTCTGTGTCCCTCTTACCTTGGATGGTTTCGCCGACCTATCATGTTCCTTCTGTCAGAAGTAAACTTAGGTCTGCAGGTCCCTACAGTACTTCGGGCTGACAGCCCATGTTTCCATTCATGGGGGGGTGGTTGGTGATTCAACCACCATTCTTTCTTCATTGACTTCTTTCCTTTCCCTTGGGATTTGAAGGAGGTTTGTCATCCTTATCATGAAGATTTGGGGTTATTTGATATATGAACCTTCTTGTATGGTTTTCACATTCTTCCTCTAGTGATATCATGGCCAGTACTTTCAAGGCTTCACCCCCACACTGAGTTATTGGCAACTCAACGAATAATACATTTACATTTTCCTCATGCATTAGCATGGTAATTCCTATTCTATAATTAATTACAAATTGGGGGAAATAGAGGTGTTACAATTCCCTCCCCCTAAAAGGAACACCGTCATCGGTGTTCTTTTCTCAAAACACTTGTGATGCCTTTCTCATTCGGCCACTTAAAAAGTCTTGACCTTCATCCTCAGTCAGGACCTCTTTCAAAATCTTAGTCTTCGTCACCTGCCTTCAATAATTCTTGGACAACAAGCACATTAATCACAATTTTGTGTGAAAACATCTTACTGTTGTTCCAAATTAAAAAGGAAAATTCATATTCTAGCACAATACTTATCTCTGCAGTTTGTGGATCTCTATCCACATGGTAGTTTTGTTATCCATGCTCATCACTTCCCTTGACGTACCCATTGGGTGCAAGATTCCAATTCAATAGTTCACAAGAGCTATCGTGATTTTATCTTCCTTTCCAAGGTTTTATCGCACGGGAAACTACCCACTGTGTGCATGATCCCAATATTTTACAAGAATTATTAATATCTCCTCTTCCTTGCATTCCCTCACCCTCCAGGCCCAGGCTCAGGCATCCCCTTCACTGTTATACAGTCTCTTGGGTGATCCATCTTGACCTGCCAATGTTTTCTCGCACAGGAAAAGTTTAGAGACAATATCAAGTCTTACAGTCAAGGCATCCCTCTGACTTGCTCTACCAAGGCGTACCTCGGCTTGTGTTACCTCAACACAATAATTTTCAGGCGATCATGGCTTATCACGGGGTTTTCATGGCTCAACAGTAGCCACTTTTCCTTTTATCATCTTCAGCTTTGACAGCCTTCATCTGTTCCTTTTGGACATATCTTTTCTTCTCACCCGTGTCACAGGTATACAACATTCGTGAGACATCATTATAAATTCCAACTTCCAAAATTTTATTGCAAATATGTCACCTACAAATTTCCTATTCCACAATTTGTTTTCATATATGTTTCGCACAGGAACTAGATTCATAATCATGGGACTTTCCTTCCCATAACATATCTCAGCAGGAAATCGGTCTTCCTTATGGGCTTACAACATTGCCATATCCAAGACTCCTTCTTCCTGCAATCACTCCTTAGTTAATCAAATTGTTAGTTCTCATGCACATACATTTTATTGCACCTCTACAACATCGTCACAACAATTTCAGAATGGTGCATACTAACAATCAGATTCACTTTCTCAAAAGGAAATACCATTCCTTGCAGTTTGGCTCAACAGGCAATCAGTCTTTCCTATGGGCTTACTTTACTGCCATATCCATGAACTTCTGCTTCCTGCAATTCACTCTTCAATCAGCCAATCAAATTGTTAGATTTTCCATGTGTGTATATATATATATTCAAAACGTAATTCAACATTTCAAAGGGTTTTAACAAATGTTCCACTATCCTTGGCCACATTCATACCCAATGCACTCTTGCATTATTATTCAAGTTCTCCACACTTTAAGACCGATTCTTGGCCATGGGGTGTTGGAACTTAACCAACCTCTTCCTCATATGGTTTATTCATTTTTCTTTCATTCTTACAACAAGACCATACTGCCTGCTATAGGTCGATCATGATCCCAAATCAGTACATACGAACTCAAAAGTTTCACATGAATGTATTTACGCATTCCTTGATTGTCCATGCATTCATGACATACAAGTTTATGAATTCTTCCAAGGGTTACAAACAATGTTTATTACCAGAGGTTCATACCTCCATGATTCAGGTTCTCCTTCCTAAGTCATACCTTACTTGGGTATCCAAGGCATACAACTGCCCTTTCAATTTTTAGGTATAACATGCAATAATAAAATATTTCAGAAGGGGTTCTTACCAAATCCCTTCATACCTTGTGTCACACAGGCATGAATATCTTTATACCAGTTCTTGGCTACTAGCACCCTTTCTCTATTCTCTACCTTATCAATAGTGCTTTAGCGGTATTTTCATAGTCCCGTCAACAACCTTTCGACCGCAACCTTTCCATGGTCACCCTTTGCTTGAGGTTGTTCATTATTGGCAAGTGTCTTCCTCAACAGTTTCGATATTATTCATTTCTACACATGACATACACCATAGGCACATTAATCATCATGTAAATTAAAATGCAAATATCATAGTGTTTAATTAATAAAAACATTTTCAGGCATGTTTAGCATATATGTATGAACTTCATCACATTATCCTTAATGTTTTTCATGAGTGTAACACAACAGTTCTCAATTTCTTTCACAACATTACAACCATCATTATTATGGTGTCAAATCATTTGCATTCATCAATGTACTAGCTTTCTCATCCCATAGAACATAATGCATAGCAAGGAAAGAATTAAGGGCTCTCCCCTTCTTCCAATTCTTTCTATATCGCCTGGGACTTTTCAGCCCAGTCAAGTTATCTCTAAGGTCTCACTACCTTTCCTTAACCATAGCTTCAACCAAGCCGTATCAGTTAAACGTACCCATTTATTCATTCAATCATACTTAGGGGTTTACTGGCCTCTTACCAACCATACTGGTTTCCACAACTGCTCTTTTTTTGAGCAACCCTGGGTTAGGCTCATCCTAACTCTTAGGATACTTCAGCATGATTTAGTAGAAACTCTTTGTTCATAATGAATCATGAACATGTGCGTCCTACACTCTTCCATTCTGTTATCAGAATGGTCAATATTCGGTTATTAGTCTTCTATTACTTACATGATTCTTTCAAAATGTGATCCAGGATTCTTATACATGGACATGCCTTGCATCCCATTGTCCAACCTTCAACAATTATTAGGGTTGTGACTCTATTCTTCTGATAGAGACCTTATACAGTTCCTCCACCGGGAACTCCTTCAGCATGCAACTTCCTTGTTGCAGATCCATCACCACTTGTGATGGCCTTAACCTTGAGTTAGCCTTTTAGTGGTCTACCAAATATTCCCCTTAAGGAATATAAACATGCATCTTTATTGACTTACATCTATGATGTACTTAACCACTTTCATAATCCTAAGCCTGCATGTAGCTATCGTAGGTATATTTCACAGCCTACATACATTTCCATTTTTAAAATCAATCATCTCAGGATTGTTCACATTCCTTCTCATGTGATCTTCAAAGGCATAAACATTTGCCTCTTATCATGCCATCAGAGCATCCTCACTCATTTACTCTTTCATTCAATTGCACTGGCTTTTCTTGGGGGGAATGGAGTACATTCCCCTTAAGCTATCATTCAAGATAGAACCTTCGTGACTCTTCAGAACGGAGTCAACCAGGTATCCATGGTATTCATTCAATTTTGGCAAGTGTAATTCTTGCCTCCCGTTTCACTCATCAGGGCAATCATATTGGAACTCTAGTATACTTATACTCTTACATCCTACATGTGCATTACTTGCACGTTTAATATCATGCATACCTTACCGATATTAATATCGAGCTTCTTATTATGAAGCTTCTCAATGCGTTATGGCACAAACCCCCCCCCTGCCTCCGCAGGTTCTGCACGACCTCTCGTTCTAAGGATCATTCTTTAATGCCTTCGAGCCAGATCGACTCCTTCATTTCCCTACTGGAACCTCGATATTCGATCCATAGGTCCTTCGTGAAACTCCACCTACACAAGCATTCAAAAGGCATGAGCTTTCACCTACACACGGCCTTTGCACGACCGCGACCTTTTCCTGAAATGGAATTTTGGGTCCCGGGACTCCTTGAGTCCTGATGTCGAGAGTCCTTGACTCCTCGATCTCTCGGTCTCCGAAATGCCAATTTGCGAAATTGGCTTCACTCGGGGTTAGTCCCCTGGGCTATACCCTTAGTCCATATGACCACCCCTCATATGACCGTATTCCTCTTGGGGTTCATTGACGCAAAGCACCCGACTTCCTGTCCTCAAGACTTCCAAAAAAAATGATTTCCGAAATTCTGAAAATACCTGTGTCCCGACTTCCTCCTCCTTTCGCGATTTCGGGTTTTCTGATGCTGAAATGCTTGGTTCTCATATCCTTTGTCTTCAGAACTCCCGAAGTTCTGAACTCCGAAATGCTGATGAATAAACCCGTCCTCTGCATTTCGTGCTATTCCTTAACAACTTCGGGTTTTCACATTTCGAACTTTCCCGATGCAAGGTTTCCTCTTCCTGTCCCTGCTCTCTAGACTTCCCGGTATTCGAAATACCGATATAGTATTTTCACTTCTGGCCGGGATCAACAACTGTGATCCACTCTCAAATCCATGGCCCTGATCCTTGCAGGGTCTCCGTTCCTAAGAGCCTGGATCCTATGTCCTCAGGATTTCTGAAATTCTGATATCTAGTATGTCGAAATCTGGCTCTTGCCCTCGTGACCTGGAAATGCTCCTTCTTCGCCCTCGGGAATTCACATTTCAAAATTCCACCACTCTCAGTGCATGAAATCTTCACTTTCCTCTTGTACTCCCAGTAGCCGAAATACCGAAATCCCAAAACTCCGGTCCTACTTCTCTTGAGCAAGATCAACAACTCAAAGCCTCCCTTGATCCAATGACTCAGATTCTTTTGGGATTCTATGGGTTAAGAGTTCTGAACTCTTACCCCTGCGTCTTCCGGTAACCGAAATATCGAAATGATCTTTTCAGGACTTCTCTCCCGATGTCTGGATCACTCCCAGTGTCCTCCGCTTGGATGATCCCGATTCTTTCGATCTTCGGGACTCCATGAACCCAATGACATTGATCCTCTTGTCTTCTAAATCCCTGATATCCGATTACCCAGTGATTCCCCCAATATTTTCCGCGTGTACTCCCATAGATGGATGGCTCAGATATCTTCAATACTTTAGGACTCGTGAGTTCTAATCCCCCGGTCCGCTGTCCTTTGGACCTCCGAAGTTTCAAAGTTTCGAAATATGAAATCCCGATGCCTCTGCCCTGTCGGGGCTTTTCTATATTCTTTGCTCTGTGCACGAGGATTAAACCTCATGCTCCTTTAGATAGATTCGATGACTATCATTCCATGTACCCAGATCTAACAGCTCATATCTGTTCTTCCGCTACGCCCTTCCTATGCCGCCTGGACATGAATCCACGGTCTAGATCTTCTCGGCTGATCCGACGACAGTTGTGCTCCTTCTGAGCTTACGCTTTCTTCCTTTGCCATGGAAGGTTTCCGAAGTATCAAAGGCCTCAACCTTTTCTCCTACTACAAAGCCTATACTCACAGCTTCTGTCTGCATTTCTTGAAAACACTTTCCCTCCTGAGCTTCTCTCCTTGAATCCTCAAAGGGTTCTTCAACTTCTGTGCTCTTTGCAGAGTCTTTGCACGCACAAAGGTGCTATCTCTTCTGAGATTTTCCTGTAACTTCGACCTCTAAGGAATTAACCCTTTTTCCTTCTCCTTTCATGGCTTGTACATGCTTCCAAGCAGGACAAGTGTTGTAACCATGCTATGATACCAATTTGTAACATACCCACTACGGGAACTAATATTTTTTGGCTTTTTCCTTCCTTTCACTGAGGAACAGAATCCCCAAATTCCTATGGGGCCTGATGCAGATCCTACCATCCCTTATCCTTACCCATGTGATCATTGGCTATGACCACTGGCCTTATCAAAGAGGTGTTTCCGACTTTCATGATTCAGGAAATCGCGATGCATGTGTTCCTCTGCTCTCTTGTCTCTTGAAGTGTCGAAATCCGAAAGGGACCAATAGTTTGTCATATCTAACAATGCCTCGGATTAAACCCTGGCATCCCACCTTTCGAAGTTTCACATACCATCACATACCATGTTTTCGCAGTAGAAGAGTACGAGCGGTTCATACCTTCGATTTTTTGGGTGCCGAAACACTGACAACCAAATCCACATGCGCTAAGCCGTATTGGGATTTCACAAGTCGAGAATTCGGGACTGGTGTGTACCAGGGACTTTCTTCTAGATATCCCAGGTGCCGAAATACTGAAACATCAAGACTTATCCACACTATTATTATTTCAGGGTTTCACAAGTTGGGGTTTCGCGATGTGCGCAGACAAAAGGTTTCGCACTTAGGTTCCCAGAAGCTAAAAATCCTAAGCCTGTATTCATTGCTAATCTCATTTCATGGTTTCGCAAGTCGGGACTTCGCGACTAGCGAATACAAGGGAACTAACCCTTGGGTTTCCCGGGTGATGAAACATCGGAATCCAAACTCTATACACACTATGTCATTTCGGGGTTTCGCAAGTCATGGTTTCGGGATTGGAGAGTACAAGAGACTATCCCTTAGATATCCCAAGTGCCAAAACGCCGAAACACCGTATCTCATCCACTCTATTATCATTTTGGGGTCTCACAAGTCAGGATTTCAGGATATGCGCAGATAGGAGGTCTCACACCTAGGTTTCCCGGGAGCCTAAACTCCAAACCATGTATCCTCTAAACTCACTTCGAGGTTTCACAAGTCAGGATTTCGTGACGTGCGAAGACAAGGAAACTTTCCCTTGGGTATTCCGGGTGCCAAAATTCTGATGGGTTAGATCTCTGCCATGTGTCGCCTTGGATCCAATGATCCAGAATAACCCTCACAATTTCAGTGATTGCGAAGCCTCGTTCTTCACCACCCTTATATGCCTAAGTTTTGAAACCCCGGTGGCTTCCAGATGTTCGCCACCTGTCCTCGAACGATCCAATGGTTGAAGTGATTTCAAGACTTCTTTCGAGCGCCTATCTCCAGATCCAACGACTATCGGTCCCCATCCCAGATCTGACGATTCTATATCGTCCGTTCAGATCCTCTCCTCTTGCGTGCTATCTTGTTTGCGTGGATGTAGAATTTCAATGGTCCAGTTCCACACTCTACAGTTTATCTAAGGGCTGTTGTTGCTCTAGAATTTCCACGCACCCCTTGCGCTCATTCGTCAAGTCTAGGACTTGAGTGAGTCTCGGTCTCTACTTGCCTCGTAGGGAGCCTGTGCATAACTACACTACCTCTCCTAAGCTTAACATAATTCATCCTTCAAGGGACTTTAGACAACTAGGAAGGTTGGAATGCGTACATGAGACTATGCCTAATATTGACGAACTCACAATTCGTGGCTCTAACTCAAGCTACCACAGGACATAAGCATTTATGAGTACCAATAATGTCCTATCCATATAATCTCTTACTGGCCTAATTATACAACTAAGCAGTAAGGAAAGAAACACAGTATATCCATTCAGAAATCAAGCACAATTTCTGAAACATACACAGTATAACCAAATTCATGCCCAGTTACAGCTAAATTACACAGAGTAAGAAAATCACTTATCTATTATAGGTTGCCACCAACCAACTGACTGTGGGTGTTCATCCTTCCACCCAACCATAGGCTCAGAGGCATTCAATATTAACACTCTGGCCACCCCCGTGCCAAGCCATGATATCACCAGGGAACTCTCACTCTTCTCGAGGGTTCTCTCTCTATTTCAGTTTCTATTCGGGTCTTGATTTTTGCAACTCGGAGCTTTCTCACTCATTTGTGGCCTTAGTGAGGTTTCTCATATGCTCTTCGGCATCGACCTCACAGCCTTCTGTTCGTGATCTGCTGGAGAGATTCACGCCTCTCCCTTGAGAGGTCCTGTTCTCATCTCTTGTGTGTCCTTCTCCTCTCCTCTATGTCCCTCTTACCTTGGATGGTTTCGCCGACCTATCCTATTCTTTCTGTCAGAAGGAAACTCAAGTATGCAGGTCCCTGTAGTACTTCGGGTTGACAACCCATGTTTCCAATCATGGGGGGGTGGTTGGTGATTCAACCACCATTCTTTCTTCATTGACTACTTTCCTTTCCCTTGGGATTCGAAGGAGGTTTGTCACCCTTATCATGAATATTTGGGGTTATTTGATATATGAACCTTCTTGTATGGTTTTCACATTCTCCCTTTAGTGATATCATGGCCAGTACTTTCAAGGCTTCACCCCCACAGTCAGTTATTGACAAATCAACCAATAATACATTTACATTTTCCTCATGCATTAGCATGGTAATTCCTATTCTATGATTAATTACAAATTGGGGGAAATAGGGGTGTTACAAATATAAAGACTCTTGTAGCAGTGATCATCGCAACAAACAAATTGTTGGACTTTTGGGGTGAACCCAAGATAGGTCCTATGAACAATGAGGATGGCTAGAGTGAGATGTAGCAAAAAGGGAATGGGAAGAGAAAGGATAAAGGAAATATGAAGACATCCAAAGAAAGTATGGATAATGCTAAGAAAAAAAACACAGTGAAAGAGAAGAAGCCAATTTCATGTTGGATTTGTGCCAAAGAGCACTATGTGAAGAATTTTCCCTTGAAACAAAATTTTAATGATTTGGAGAAGGAAGACAAACCATCTGCGGAGTCTTGCATGTATTGAACAATATCATGGAGGGTGAATCCATGTAGAGCCAAGAGCAAGTTGAGATGAAATTTTGCTATGTGCAGGATGAACTCAATGGGAAGTCAATGATAGCCATGGTGGACAATGGGGAAACTCGTAACTTCTTGAGGGAAGACATGGTGCAGAGGCTTGGGTTGTAGCCTAAACTGACAGAAAGAACCTTTATGATAGTTGATGCAGGTGTAGAGATGGTCATTGGTTTCACCAAGGACATCTCATTGAAGATTTTTGACTCGTGTAGAAAGAAGAGTTTCACCATTTTTCTTATGGACGATTTTGAAGTTGTGTTGGGATAGGAGTTCATGATGAAGGAGAAGGAAACACATATTCCTCGCATGAATAGTTTGGCCATTTTATTAGGATAGACTTGATGTTTGATTTCTGATCCAGGTGGATATTGGTGGCCACCCACCTATTCCAACTGGCTTCGCTTGACAATTTTTAATTCAACACATTCTTCTATACTTCTTGTAATTGTGGGTTCCACACTTATGGGGTTGTCTAAATCCCTGCACATATTCTAGGTGGATAGTGGTGGCCTCCCACCTATTCAAACTGGACTATTTGGTATGTTTTCATGTCAACACATCTTTTTGTACTTCCAAGGCCGTTTTGGGGCCCTAAACAAAGTTTTTTTGGCTTTCCACAGTCAAACTATATATGGAGTCTGAGTTTGATAGTGTAATGCGTAGTTCTTGAAAAGACCTTTCCAACAGGATATCACGTGCCTAAAACATAATTCGTATGCAAGATTTACGACCCTGGGAAGTTGAGGTACCAACTTACCCATAGGGGCCCACATAAATTTTGGCATTTCATCTCCTAGGGTTAGGTTTTTGGATGTTTAGGGTTTTGGAGTTCATGAGTAATGTTAAAAATGCCTCTGAAGCCTCATTGTAATCATTCTGCTCAGACAAATGCATGTAGTGGCCACATCTCTTCTTAAAGATAGTTACCACCATTCAAGCAAGTTGTTTCAGTTCTGTAGTTTTACAATTTGAGCCTATTTCATTTATTCAATAGAATATATTGTTCACTGGATATATGTGTTGTTCTCCATATCTCTGTGTTTATTGTATTCATTCTATTAATTAGTTCATTCCGCTCCTAAATCTATATCATTGGTATCAAATAGGTCTACTCTTCATTTATTTTTCTTCGTGCATGTCCCTGAAAATATCTGGGTACATGAAGTTGGGACTCGAACCAATCAATCCTTTTCAAGATTGGTCATTATGAGAATGACAAAAACCCATGGAGGACAAAAAGAAAGATGATGGAGCAGGAGATCCTTTTAAAATGTTTCTCTAGGAATCCCTTTGATGGCAAAGGAATGAAATGATGGACAACTTTGCACAGATCCTTCGGCGACTCCCCACAAGAGAAGCATCTTCATCAAGAAAACATGCAACCCCCTTCAAGTTATAAGTAAATTTTGATATTCCATTTTTTGAAAGGTTGATAGATGCAGATGTTGTAGATAAATGGTTGAATCTACTCGAAGGGTATTTTTCGGTCCACAATTTTTTTGATAGGAAAAAAAATACATTTTTCACTCCTCAAGGCCATCCCCCATGTTAAGGACTAGTGGGATACTTAGTTTGAGCAAAGGGCCATAGAGGAATCTGCAATATTTGTGGTCACCCCTACATGGAATTCCTTCCAGGATGCCATTAAAGAACAATACTACCCTGTTGGAATCTACGAGGACCAGTACACCAGATGGACCACTCTGTGTCAGGAAAGGGACCAGATAGTACCAAATTTCACCAATATTTTTCATACCCTGCGCACTAAATTGGGTATCAAAGAATTTGAATGACATCTGGTGCTCAAATACCACATTTTTTTGCATAGAGACATTCAAACAAAAATAGGATTTTTGGACATCGCCTCATTGGGTATGACCTATAGATATGTTGTTAAGATCAAGCAGAAATGTAAGCAGAAGAGGCAAGAGTTTGGATTTGCAAAATCCTCATAGTTGAAGCAGGGAAAAGGCGGCCCCAACCCACACAACAAGGGATAGACCAAAGATGGCCACTCTCAAGACAACCAGTCCAAGCCACACCACAAGACGGGTAATGAGAAAATGAAGAAGGACACGGAAAAATGGTGTGAATACCATAAAATCCCTTGGCACAACACCAAAGAATGTCACTCCAAGCAGTCACTTGTGGTCGAGCTTAAGGATTTCGAGTTAGAGGTCGATTTTGACTTTAAATCAAATCCAAAAGGAGGGAAGCGAATTATCGATGTTGAACCTAGTGCCACTGTCACTACCACCAAAGTCCAACCAAGAAAACCGGAAGAAACAGAGGAAGGGGGAATGTCTCTTTCACTCATAGATGTGGCTAAAGGGGGCTCTACTTGATATCATTGTCAATAGTGGCAGTCAAAAGAACTTGATATCAGTAGAGGTCATCAAGTGACTAGACCTGTTGATGACATTGCAGTTGCAGCCCTACACCATCGACTAGCTTCTCCAAGGAAGAGATCTTTGTGTCAACCAATAGTGTCTTCTACTCTACGACATAAAGCCTTTCAAAGATGAGGTATTTATTGGTTGTTGAGCCTGATTATATTCCTGATTCAGAGGTCTTTTGTTTTCAATCGTGTTTATACCCCATGAAGTATTTACACTTCAGAAGTATGTACACTAGAGTGCAAAGGGGTTTACCCCCTCTGCGGGGTCTAGGGGGGGATATCCCCTCAGTTGGGGGGTACAAGGGCAAGCGGGCCCCCGACAGGGCTTCGGGGGCAGCATCCCCAATTGGGTTTTGGGGGCGAAGCCCCCAAAGGAAAAATTGCCTTGTAAATGTATATTATAATTTCATTGTAAATATGGGTCGTTCATTATAAGGTCACAGATATAACGGTAGAAATTATGTTAGGGTTTTTTTCCGTAGAAGGAAATGCTCTATTATGAGGGAAATTTATTGTGGCTATGCATTATGGAGAATATTGTATTCTGGGATAGGAGACTGTGAGATAAATAAGAGGAAGTTGCAACGGGTTTGTTGTAGGTTGTATCCCTTCATTTGATGGATAATAATAAAGGAAGGACCTGGAAATTTCTTTGGTGGACGTAGCCGGCACTGGGTGAACCACGTATATCTGTGTCTCTATTGTATTGTGTATCTTCTGTATTTTATTTCCTCATTTGTTTTATTTAATTTCTCCATGGTATTGTTTTTCTAACAGTATTTTGTGATATTTATCCCCTTGAAGTTTGTGATGTTCTTTTAGGACAACCATATTTGTGGAAGCATCATTTTTTGTATGAGTCTAGACCCTGCAGTGTTATTATTACTTTGGGTAGACAATTTTACAGGATACTAGATGATCCGGATTTAGGAGAGAAACAAATTGATTAACAGACCGAATACAATAAACACAGAGATATGAAGAACAACATAGATATTCAATGAACAATATCTTCTATTGAATAAATGAAATATGATGAAACTGTAAAACTATAGAACTGAAACACTTTCTTGAATGGTGGTTATATACCTCTTAGAAGAGATGTGGTTTCTACGCACATACGTCGGAGCAGACTGATTACAATGAGGCTCCAGAGACCTTTTTTAACATTAGTCATGAATTCCCAAAACCCTAGACATCCAAAATCCTAACCCTAGGAGATGAAATGTTAAAAGTTATGTGGGCCCCTGTGGGTAAGTTAGTACCTCAACTTCCGAGGATCATAAATTTTGCATATGACCTCTGTTTTAGGAGTGTGATAGCCCATTGGAAAGGTCTTTTAGAGAACTACACATTATGCCATCAAACTCTGAATCGGTCTACAATTTGACTATAGAGAGAAAAAAAACATTGTTTAGCGCTCAAAAACGGCCCTAGAAGTACAACAATATGTGCTGACATGAAAACATACAAAATAAGCCAGCTGGATTAGGTGAGAGGCCACTAGTGTTGGCACAGGGCCAGACCCAGGGTTCAACGCTCAAGAGCGCACCAACAAATCCCTAACTACTAGCCCTTTTGGCAACACCTATGAAGCAGATGAATTCTCACCCAAGGTAGAGGCAAGGGTGGTTGCAAGACTCAGGTGTCTGCAACCTTAGCTGGGACACAGATCTATGATTATCTTTCTTACTGTGAACTTAGCATCAGTTATTACTTAGCATCCATTCATTAATATACTTCGCAGAAGGAACAGAGAATCACAATGAATACTTATACTAAGAATGATTCAGTACATATCCACAGAAATATAGGTTAGATTCAACAAATCAAGCACTAAGCATCTCATATATCAGATCTAATGTTCATTCATTCATCAACAACACAGAGCATAACTAGATCTACTTAATCGCATCAAAAACTTAGCTAAGAAAGAGATAAATACATAAGAGGGAAGCACACAACACTATACACACAGTTATCGTGGTTCACCCCCACCTTGGGGATACATCCACAAAATCTTCTTTATATTATCTTTGTCAAGTAGTTACAACACAGAGCTCTAATGACCCTTACTTTGCATAGGAAAAAAGATTTGGGAAACTCGCTAGATCCTTCTTCCTTGCTCTTCAACATTAGACTATA
Source organism: Picea abies (assembly GCA_900067695.1). Taxonomy (NCBI): domain Eukaryota; kingdom Viridiplantae; phylum Streptophyta; class Pinopsida; order Pinales; family Pinaceae; genus Picea; species Picea abies. The sequence goes on from CBVK0100830224.1 coordinate 19,007, forward strand.
ACAACCTGCACTTAGCTCTCCAATCTCATGCACAGAGCACTCTAAGATACATTCGATCACACAGATCCAATTACTAGCACTAAGATTTCATTCATACATCACATAGATGTACTACATTACTATTTCCCCTTTATCTTACTATCTATATTGCCTATTTATAGATTACAAAATGGGCCTAAACATGGGTAAACCCATGGGCTGACATCCTTTTCCCGTTACATCAACCCAAAACCTTAAAATGGACCCCAAAATAGGTCTTACTTCCTTATTTTCTTCTTCGCATTACGCTCCTTCCTTGGCACGTTGTCACAATTCCAAAAGAGGTCAAGTATGACCAAGTACTCTTAAACTTGGTCAAGGGCCAATAGGCCCCCAACACTCACTTGTGACTCGTCTCGAGTCACTCAGGTCTGACCAATTCCGCTTTGAATGCCTCGAGCTTGGCTCAAGTAGCTTCGAGCTGCTGCAGTGTGATAGCCTCTTGTTTAGTAAATTCCTGGATTACTGTGTCATTGAGCGGTCCTTCCAGGCATTGTTCTAAAGTGATGACACCCTATTCGAGTTCAAATCCCTAGCTTTCAAGTTCGGTGATCAATTGGCATGCCTTCTCTTGGAGTGGTTGTAGTTGTTGAGAGACGTCCATTACTTTACTTTGTAGCATGTGTACTCGTTGTTGGGATGTGCGTTGCTCTACGAACCTCTTCATTCTTTTGACTGGGGTCATGGACTTCAACTACGCTTGTAGCACATCTACATGATGCTTTTCTCCGTGGATCTGTGCCTCCAATGTCTGCAATTATGGATTCTCTGTGAGGGTTTCATATGTTTGGGCACTTCTGGTGCTTAGCTGCCTACATTCCGAAGAATTTTTTTTTAATTGGTCGATTGCGCTTCGAGCAGTGGCCTCTCTTAGATCTATTATCTCTTGGGGTGTCTCAAGCATAGTGCAGAGCTCCAGATCTGTGATGCACTGTTGAAATTGCTGGATTACTACTTCTAGTTGGGTCACATGCTGTGGAAGACGATCTTCCATATTCACTTCTATGATCGCCACATAGCGCAATGCCTTGTGAACTCTTTCTTGTGTTTCAAATTGCTTTGCTAGCAACTGGTCCTTGATCTACTATAACTGGGCTTTTTCCTCTTCACATTTCGCTTGTAAGTCAAGATGCTCTTGTTATGCTTTTCTCCATTTCTCTTCATGTGTGCTCTGTGCTTGTGCCAAATCCTGGGTGGCTTTCGCTATGTCTTCTTCATCTCGTCAAAGGTGAGCTTCGACTTTATCGATGATATGGTGTAATTGTGTGGGCTCATCGCTTGCTCCTAATATTTCCATTGTTAACGGTGCCATAGAAACTGCTTGGTTGGATTGAAGTGCCTATTGTGCTTCTTTGAATTCGCTCGTGATCTGGCGGAATAGTTCCTCTTGCTTTTATTCTTGATTTTCCGCGAGCTCTAATGAAACATCATTCAGTGTGGAAATTAAGAAGTCAAAATCATCCGGGGTAAGCGTAGTCTTAAGCGTGGTCCAGGTGGCCTTATTTTTCTTTTTGGAGGGCCTCAATGGGGTAGTCTTCCTTTTCTTGGAGGGATTTGCCTCATCCCTAGGCAGGGTAACCTCGCCTTTGCTATGTTCAACTTCTGTGCCCCCTAGTTCTTCATCATCACCTCCCTTCGCAGGTGAGAGAGGATCAGTCTTCAAGGATGTACTATGGATATCTTGAACTTCCACATCCTTCTTAGTCTTGCACGGTCCTGGTGTATCCAGCATAGCTTCAGGGCTATCTATGTCGGACATCTCAGTGGGGTCTGCTACAATAAGGAGGTCTACTGACCATTCCTTGGTAATCTCCTCCAGGGCATCTTCTGTCAGCTTGTAATATGACTTGAGTTGTTGTTTGTGCTCGTCTTCTTGCGCTGTGATGTAGGTGAAGTGACGATCTACACTGAATTTCATCAAAGGTCGAAACCTATGAAAAGTTTTGGGTGTAATGCACAGTGTAGACTGAATGGCATTCCTCAACTGAATGTAGTACACATGGAAGATGGCATTGGACTGCCACTGTTTGTTCATGTCACTGGAGTACCACAGCATACGAAACTTCACGGCCAGGCGTTCGAAGGGTTCAATCTCTGAAAATGTGGCTCCCTCGGGCAGTTCCCACGTGATGAAGGTGATGAGTATGAGCAACCAGCTAAAGTGGAACTCATACCCTTTGTCTATAGTTGTCTACAGTCAAGCTCTAGCTGATTTATAAGGTATTTCTCCCAGTTCATTTGTATTCCCTCTGTGCACTTCCCTGTGAGGTCAACTACAAATCTGGTCACCTGTGTAGGTTTGTTTTTTTGGAATAACTTGCCTGCAATTAGCTAGAAACCAAATCATACTGTTGCATTCTCAATGGAGGCTACCTTGTAACCTCACGTGCCTTTCTCTAGATCACCATATGTTTCTTTTATTCGTTGAGCGAGAGCACAATCTATGATCTTTCCAGGGTAAAATTCCTGCGGGTTAGGGCCCTACATGCTTAGCCCAGTGATCCGATTGATCAGAATCGGATCCATGGTGATGCGCCGATCCAACCATAGGTATCCTATGTGGTATCACGATAACAACATTCAAACATAGGAATTTACTTCCTGATGCCTCCTGAAATGTGGAATCCTCATTACGTTGAGGAGGGTTGACTGCGCAAGGTTATGGGTCCATTACTGCGGTACAATATTGGGGTTCTTTCCTTTTGTCATAGTCAAATACTTGTGCGGGGATAACATATTGTATACCTTGCGATCTCCAAGGTTAAAATCACTGAATTTTGGCGTAGTGAGATTTTCCTAGTCAGCATGAATTGTGCGCACCCCTTTCAGGAGGTACACAGTGACTACAACATAGTCGAAGTCTTTGGGTATAGAGTCTTGATTCACTGGTCCACTTAGTTGTGGGATATATTTAGGCAGGATGCTTGGGATCATCTTCACAGTGGAGAAGTCATTTCCTAGCATAGATCATCTTTCCAAAGGCGGTCGGGATGGTCCTACTCAAGCAATGGAGGAGGAAGTTGTAAGTACGTCTGAGGATGATGCTTGTACACCTGTAGACATTCTGCATTCTGACATGACTCCCTCATCCATTAAATCAATTAGAACTTCTTCAACAATATTCTCAGCAACACTGAGCTTGTTCAACATATAAACTTGGGTCAGTTGGCTCAAGTGCAAAAATAATTTAGAGACCACAGTGAATAGTAAGGCAATGATCTCAGGGTAATTGAATATCATGGTTCACGCTCAGATTCTCAGTTAGCAAAAAGTATTCTCGGTGCATGGCATGACAGGTTAAGTAGGTAATCTCAACAATGGTCTATTTGCAATGGACATGGGGCCTTCATTAATTCCATTCTATCCATTCTGGTGCTATCCAATGGTCTAGTGGTAACCCATAACTTCTTTTCAATCCGTTCGAAGTGGCAGTCGAACGGGTATATCGGTTCCAACGACTATATTTCTTTGTCATGGCGAAGTATTCTATGTCGTTGTTTTGATATGTCGACGAAGCTCCAATTCTGCAATTATTCTTGCTGCGAAGTGTCCTTTAGAACCTATTGTAACCTTACAGTATTAGCCCTTTTCTTTCTTAACTTCCTAGCCTTCTTCCCAGTGAGTTTCATCTCAGTAATGCTTTTACCATTCTGATGTTTATCTTCTGTGGTCTTAGTTACCTCGCATTGTGGAAAATCTTTCTTAGGGTTCCTTGATAATACTTCTTCTATATCAAAAATAGGTAACTCGATCTTCTGTGGATCCTCAATTGTTCTCTTAGCTTTGACATCGGAGGTACTAATATTAAATATCTGCGATATTCTCTTCTATTCTTCAATCAAGTGCGCGATCCTTCTGGTCATAAAGTCTTTTAACTCTTACTTCTTCTATTCCAAAACATTCTCTTCTTCTCTTTGTCTGGCCTGTTCTCTGTCAATCCAGGGTTTTCCTATGAACATGGTAAACGAGGCACTGTCTTCAAAACATTTAATGATCTCAAAGTCTTCCTCTGTCGAAGTTCCATTCACAGTCATAGGTATCCAGGCGATCCTTCCACATAGGTTTACTAGCTTTCCTCTGAAGAAACTTGTTCCTCTTAGGGAAGGGATCATGGCAGGCTTCCCTATAGCTTCCCAAGTTCTTTATGGCATAATGTTCACTTGCGCTTCTTCATCAAGAGTACAGTCAATGTCAAATTCCCCTATTCTTGCTTCGATTTTCTCCTTTTCTTTGAATATCTCTGATAGCCTAACATGTTGGTGGTCATTCAAGGTATCTTTCATCTATAGCAATATATTTTTTGATTCTTTCTGAGTTTCTGCCATAATCTTGGTCTCTTGATCTCCCTCAGAGTTTGCTTGTTCCATATTTAGCTTCTCGAGCCTAGCAATCATTCTAGGGAAATCCAATACTTCATGGTCCATATCCTTACAATAGAGGCAATTAGGTCTTCTCCGAGGGCATTTTTTATCAAGATGTCTCGGTCGTCTGAAACTATAACAGAGGGTTAATCCTCTTGTCCATTTAGATGTTCCTCAACTCCTTCTGTACTATGCACCAAGATCATGGTGGCTATCCTGCAAATTTTTTTTTCTAGGATCCTGCATCCACTTGTTAGTTCAAACATTCTTTCGATGCATAGGTATAACATATCTATCACTATACTTATCAAATCTATTCATATCAAGCTTTCTTTCATCTATTAATGCCCTAGTTTTGAAGCTAGGACATAATCTATAAAACATGCCTAGATCCATGCTTTAGAAACAAAAAAAAATCACTTATCCTACTTCTACAGAGCACAAAGCTTCCATATCTAAGACTTTTAACTATTCTTACCTTTATCAAGGCATAGAGCTTACAGATATTACCCTCTTCTTCACAGATCTAACTTCTTTTCTTCAAATCTGACCTCTCTTTCTTTAGATATGACCTCTTTTCTTGGCACAAAGATTCACAGGTCAAACAGAACACTGTGCACTAGAGAAACAGATCTACGCACAAAGCTTATTTCACGCAAAGCTTCTTCTTCTTTAGTTCCCAACAATCACAGTTCCAGGTCCCAGCAACAAAACCATTTGTTGGCATAGGGGAAATCCCAGGGTTCAACGCTCAAGAGCACACCAACAAAGCCCTAACTACTGGCCCTTTCGACAACACTTGTAAAGAAGATGAAGTCTCACCTGAGGTAGAGACAGGGGTGGTTGCAAGACTTAGGTGTCTGCAACCTTAGATGGGACACATATCTGTGATTATCTTTCTTACAACGCACTTAGCATTAGTTATTCCTTACCATCCATTAATTAATATACTTCGCAGAAGGAATAGAGAATCCCAGTGAATACTTATACTAAGAGTTATTTAGTACTTATCCACAGAAATATAGGTTAGATTCAACAGATCAAGCACTAAGCATCTCATATATGAGATCTAATGTTCATTCATTCATCAACAACACAGAGCATAACTAGATATACTTAATCACATCAAGCACTTAGTCAAGAAAGAGATAAATACATAAGAGCGAAGCACAAAACACTATACACACAATTACCATGGTTCACCCCCACCCTGGGGCTACATCCACAAAGTCTTGTTTATATTATCTTGGTCAAGCAGTTACAGCACAGAGCTCTAATGACACTTACTTTTCACAGGACAGAAGATCTGCGAAGCTAGCTATATCCTTCTTCCTTTCTCTTCAACATTAGACTATAACAACCTGCACTTAGCTCTCCGATCTCATGCACAGAGCACTCTAAGATACATCTGATCACACAGATCCAATTACTAGCACTAATCTTTCATTCATACATCACATAGATGTACTACATTACTATCTCTCCTTTATCTTATGATCTATATTGCCTATTTATAGATTACAAAATGGGCCTAAACATGGGTAAACCCGTGGGCCGACATCCCTTTCTTGTTACATCAACCCAAAACCCTAAAATGGACCCCAAAATAGGTCTTTCTTCCTTATTTTCTGCTTTGCGTTTCACTCCTTCCTTGGCAAGTTGTTGTAGTCCCAAAATTGGTCAAGTATGACCAAGTACTCTTAAACTTGGTCAAGGGCCAACAACTAGTATCCACCTGGAAAATGTGTAGGGATTCAGATAGTCGTAGAAGTGTCGAACCCACAATTACAAAGAAGTACAGAAGAACATGTTGAACTAAAAATTGACAAGAGGATCTAGTTGGAATAGGTGGGTGGCCACCAATATCCACCTGGATCAATCCTCCCCCCTTAGGAAGAAATGGTCTCCATTGCATTGATTTCCCCCATCAGGTGAGGAAAATTTTGCTGGATTTGGCCTCGGGTGAGCCACTTGCCTTGGTGTAGGAGCTTCTCTTCCTTGACAACCCGATAAAGCTGGATCCTCTGCTGGTGAGTTCCCTTGAATTATGTTTCCACTATATGATCAATGGATGCCTATTCCATGTAATCAACGTTGAGATCTATTGGTGTCAATTGTTATGGAATCTATGAGGTGTCCAATAATGGTGAAAAATATGGCTGAAGGACGTACACATTGAATATTGGGTGCAATCCAAGGAATGGTGGAGTGCTGAGCTCAAAAGAATTGTTACTCACAACCTTGGTGATGATGTAATGCCCATAGCGAAGTGGGAGGCAATTCCTATGGGTCCCTATAAGACGCTCCTTTTGCAAGTGTAACCAGACCTTGTCTCCAACCTAAAAATAGTGCGGTACCCTGTATTTATCATGGCATTGCCTGTACTTAGCATTGGCTTTCTGCAAAATATCATGGACCTGTTGGTGGATGTGATGAATCCGCTCAATGAATCTGGTGGATTTGTCGGTCTCAAACTGAACATGGAAAGAGCGTGTCTGTGTGGTTTCTAGAGGTAGTGCAACATCAATGGGACCCAAGGGTTGGAATCCTAGTCCCACCTGAAATGGGCTATGGTCGTTGTATCTATGGAGAGCCATGTTGTAACTGTGTTGAAAATAGGGGAGGATCTCATCTTGTGCACGCGGATGCTTAGAGTTGTACATGCTTAGGATATGCACAGTCATATGATTGATGAACTTTGTTTAGTCATTTGTTTAGGGGTGGAAAGTAGTGGATTTAGTGAGCTTGGTGTCCAACACTGACCAGAGACTCAACCAAAATATGTAGAGGAACCTATTATCCCGGTCAGAGATGATGGTCTATGGTATCCCAAAATGGACCCACACTTGTTCTAAGAATAGCTTGGTAGTATATGTCACTGTGATGTTCTTCTTGCAGGCTATGAGGATGACAATCTTTGAAAACCAATGAACGACCACAAATACACAATCATTTCCTTGCTTGGTGGATGAAAGGCCATACATGTAATCCATTGAGATGGATTCCCATGGCTTCTTAGGGCTTGGAAGAGGGGTGTATAATCCTTTCTTCTTGATGGCTTCATTGGCAATGGCACACGTAGTGCAAGATATGATATACTTGCTGACATCCTATCAAAGTTTTGGCCAATATAAATGTGTATGGAGTGCAACCACAGTTTTCTCCACGCCAAAATGTCCTACCACTAGATTGTAGTGGGATTCCCAAATCATCTTTGCACGCTCGCTTGCAGGAACACAGATATGGCCCATATCGAATAACAACCTTTTCTGAATGTGAAAATCGATGATAGTCGTGCTAGTACCAAAGAGTTGATAGGTGGTGGCGAAGTACAAATCTTGCTGATAAAGTTGGGGCCACTCAAATGCCTCATGTCCACAAGAATGGAGCATAGTGGTGAGTGCAGCCATGGGAGGTCGAATGAGGCAGTCAGCGACACGATTTGTGCTCCATGTATTATACTTGATGTTGAGATGGAACTGTTGTAGATAGGTGGACCACTTCTTATGGAGTTCATTCTACAATTTCCCCTGTGTTTGTATGAAGTGAAAAGGCTTGTGATCAATGTGGATGATCGTCGCATTTCCCATAATGTAATGTTTCCATTGACGAAAGGATTGTACAAGGGAATACATTTCCTTGTCATAGGTGTGGTATTTCAGAATAGTATATGAGAGCCTCTCACTATGGTATGTCATTGGATGACCATGCTGAGTGAGAACTACGCCTACAACATAGTCAGATGAATCAATATTAATATCGAAAGGTTGTTGCAGATCAAGAAAGGTGAGTATTGGAGCTGAGTACAAGTGATGCTTCAGATCATCAAATGCTTGTTGTTGTTCCTTCCCCCACATGAACATTTCCTTGCCAATTCCCTTGGTCACATGGCTGAGGGCCCATGCAATATGGGAGAATCCCAACACGAACCGTCGGTAGAAATTGGCCAGTCCCAAGAATCTTTGAAGCTTGGTTAGTGTGGTCAGGGCTGGCCAGTCACATTTGACTTGGATATTAGTGGGATCGACATGTACCCCATGATCATCAACAATGTATCCAAAGTATTGGACCATGTTCATGCCAAATGAACATTTTTCCAAGTTGGCATATAGCATGTGTTGTTGCAGAGTGCTCAAAACCCGTTGAATATGACTCAAGTGCTTCTCCCAAGTTATGCTGAAGATGAGGATGTCATCGAAATATACCACCACAAACGAGTTGTTCAAGGGTCTCAATACATCATCCATCAACCTCATGAAAGTAGTTGGTGCATTTGTTAGGAAAAAGGGAATGAACAACCATTTGAAGATACCTTCTTTAGATTTGAAAGATGTCTTCCAGACATTATTTGGTTCGATGGGAAGCTAGTGGTAACTGGACTTCAGGTCAATCTTGCTAAATAACTTTACCCTTATGAGTTGGTCAAGAAGGTCATCAATTTTTGGAATTAGGTACCAGTTTCTGACTGTGATTTTGTTTAATTATTTATAATCAATGCAGAGTCACTAGGTCATGTCCTTCTTCTACACCAGTACAATTGTGCTTCCAAAAGGGGAGGAGTTGGGTCTGATGTGCCCCTTTTGAAGAATCTCTTGGATCTGACACTTGATTTCATCATTTTTCATCAACGAGTGATGATAGACTGGTCCATTAGGTAGATGTGCATCGGGGGTTAGATCAATTGGATGCTTAACTTGGCAATGCGTTGTTACCCAGGTGGGCGAGGAGAAGATATCTTTGTACTCTTCCATGATCATGTCTACTTGCTTCTACTGTAAAGAGAGGCTCTATTTAGATGCCATGGATGTGGCATCGACCTTCTTTTTACCATGAGAACGGATCACAAACAAGAGAAACCTCCCAGTCTGTGAAGTGACCTTACTGGAGTATAAACTCATACACAACATGACACTTCCAAAAATATGGTTGTCCTAAAATAACATCACAAAATTCAAGGGGAGCAATATCACACAATACCTCATCTCTGACGGGCTTGATGTCATAGGGCAGAGGACATTGTTGGATGAGATGGAGATATCTTCCTTAGCGAAGACAACTGATGGTGTAGGGTTGCGGGTGTGGTGTCGACGGTACGTCCAGCCACTTGCTAACCTCTAATGATATTAGGTTCTTTTGACTACCGCTATCAACAACGAAATGAAGCAGATCCCTCTTTACCCATATCTGTGAGTGAAAGAGGCGTTCCCCTTCCTATGGTTCTTTTGTTTCTCTTGGCTGTAGTTTGGTGGTAGCAATAGTGGCACTAGGTTCAACATCGATAATCCGCTTCCCTCCTTCTAGATTTGATTCGGAATCAGATTCGGCCTTTGACTCGAAAGCCTTCATCTCATCCATGAGTGACTGCTTGGAGTGACATTCTTCAATTTTATGCTAAGGGATTTTATGGTATTCACACCATTTTCCTGTGTCCTTCTTCATCTTCTCATTTCCCTTATTGTGTTGTGGATTGGACTAGTTGTCTTGAGAGTGGCCATATTTTCTTTGTCCCTTGTTGTATGGGTTGGGGCTGAATTTTACCTGCTTCATCTATGAGGAGTTTGCAAATCCAAACTCTCACCTCTTCTGCTTAAATTTTTTCTCGATCTTGACAACATATATATAAGTTGTACCCAATGAGGAGATATCTATAAAATCCATTTCTGTTCGAATGTATCTATGCAAAAAACTATGGTATTTGAGCATCGGATGTCTCTCAGGGTATTTGATACCCAAATTTGTGTGCAAGGTATGGAAAATATTGGTGAAAATGTGTACTTTTTGGTCCCTTTCGTGACGTAGGGTGGTCCATATGATGTATTGTTCCTCATAGATTCCAACAGGGTAGTACTGTTCTTTAATGGCATCCCAAAAGGAATCCCATGTAGGGGAAACCACAAATATTGTAGATTCCTATATGAACCTTTGTTAAGAGTAAGTGTCCCACCAATATTTAATATGGGGGATGACCTTAAGGAGTGAAAAAGTAATATTTTCCCTATCGGAAAAATTATGGACCGAAAAATACCCTTCAAGTAGATTCAACCATTTATCTACAATGTGAGAAGATTCAAATAATGGAATATAAAAATTTACTTGTACCTTGAAGGCATTTGCATGGTTTCTTGATGAAGATGCTTATCTTGCGGGAAACCACTGAAGGATCTGAGCAAAGTTGTCCATCATTTAGTTCCTTTGTCATGTAAGGGCTTCCTCGAGCAACATTTTAAGAGGATCTCGTCCTCCATCATCTTTATTTTTGTATCCCATGGGTTGTTGTTAGGTTCAACATGACTGATATTTTAATGACTTGATTGGTTTGAGTCCCAACAACTTGTACCCAGATTGTTGAACACATGCATAAAGAAAAATAAATGAAGAGTAGATCGCTCTGATACTGCTGATCCATATTTAGGAGAGGAACAAACTAATTAAAAGAATGAATACAATAAACATATAGATATGAATAACAACACAAATATTCGGTGAATAATATCTTCTATTGAATAAATGAAATAGGTTGAAACTGTAAAACTGTAGAACCGAAACACTTGCCCAAATTGTGGTAGCTAGCTCTGAGAAGAGATGTGGCTTCTACACACACCCATCTAAGAAGAATGATTATAGTGAGGCTCTAGAGACCTTTTTTAACATTAAGCATGAATGCCCAAAACCCTAGACATCCAAAAACCTAATCCTAGGAGATTAAACGCTAAAAGTTATGTGGGCCCCTATGGGTAAGTTGGTATATCAGCTTCTCGGGGTCGTAAATTTTTCATACGACCTATGTTTTAGGCACATGATAGCCCGTTGGAAATTTATTTCAGAGAACTACACATTACACCATCAAACTCTAATTCCATCTACAATTTGATTGTGGCGAGCAAAAAAATGTTGTTTAGGGCTCCAAAACAACCTTGGAAGTATAACAAGATGTGTTGACATGAAAAAATACAAAATAAGCCAGTTGAATTAGGTGAGAGACCATCAGTATCCACCTGGAATATGAGTAGGGATTCAGATAGCCCCAGAAGCGTAGAACCCACAATTGCAAAGAAGTACATAAGAACATGTTGAACTAAAAATTAACAAGAGGAGCTAGTTGGAATAGGTGGGTGGCCACCAATATCCACCTGGATCACCATACGTAGTGCCACCTATCACTATTTCTTTAATCTCTTCTAAGAAATGAAGTAAGGTGATTTCACATATCGGGATGTTGGTCTTCTTTGTGATCTATTATCACAATAAGCAAAAGGTTGTCACCAGATCAGTGGCCTCTACACAGAGCCTCTCTTTGCAGTAGAAGTAAGTGGAAGGGATCATGGAAGAGTACAAAGACATATTCTCATCACCCACCATGGTACCGACGAACTTCCAAGGCAAGAATCCAATTAATTTAACCCTCGGTGAACCTCTACCTAATGGACCAATCTATCGTCGCTCGCTGATGGAAAATGATGAAATAAAGCATCATATCCAAGAGATTCTTAAAAAGGGGCACATCATACCCTCTTCCTCTATTGAAAAATCCCAATTGTATTGGTGTAGAAGAAAGACAAGACCTAGCAGCTCTGCATTGATTACAAAGAATTAAACAAAATCATAGTTAGGAACCGATACCCAATTTCTAGAATTGATGACCTTCTTGACCAACTCAAGGGGGATATGTTCTTCAACAATATTGACCTTAAGTCTAGCTACCACTAGGTTCCCATTGAACCAAATGATGTATGGAAGACAAATTTCAAATCTAAATAAGGTCTCTTTGAATGGTTGTTCATGCCCTTTCACTTAACCAATGCACCAACCACTTTCATGAGGTTGATGGATGATGTATTGAGACCCTTCACCAACTCTTTTGTGGTGGTATATCTAGATGACATCCTCATCTTCAGCAGAACTTGGGAGGAGCACATGCAGCATATTCAGTAGGTTTTGAGCACTCTGCGAAAGCACAAGCTATATCCCAACTTGTAAAAATTATCCTTTGGCATGAACAGGGTCCAATACTTGGGCTACATTGTTGATGAGCATGGGTTACATGTGAATCTAGCTAATATCCAAGTCAATTGTGATTGGCCAGCCCCACCCACACTAAACAAGCTTCAGAGATTCTTGGGACTTGACAAATTCTACCAATGGTTCATGCTGGGATTCTCTCATATTGCATGGGCCCTTAGCCAAGTGACAAAGGGTGGTGGAAGGGAAAATTTTGCATGGGGGAAGGAACAAAAATGAGCATTTGATGATATGAGGCATCGCTTGTGCTCATCTCTAGTACTCTCCTTACTCGATATGAAACAACCATTCAAGATTGAGACTGATGCATCTGACTATGTTGTAGGTGCAGTTCTCACTCAGCACAATCATACAGTAGCATACCATAGTGAGACACTCTCAGATACCCTTTGGAAGTAACCCACCTATGACAAGGAAATGTATTCCATTGTGAAAGTATGACGTCAATGGAAACATTACATTCTGGGAATGGACACAATCATCCACACTGATCACAAGCCTTTGTAGTTCATACAGACACAAGGGAAGTTGCAGAATGACCGCCATCAAAAGTGGTCCACATACCTGCAGCAATTCCATCTCAACATCAAGTATAATATAGGGAGCACAAATTGTGTCATTGACTGCCTTAGTCGAACTCCCATGGCTTCACTCGCCATTGTGCTCCATTCTTGTGGGCATGAGGCTTCATAGTGGCCTTAACGTTATCAACCAAATCTTGACTTTGCCACCACCTATCAGCTCTTGGGTATAGGCACGAATGTCATTGGTTTTCACATTTAGAATGTATTGTTATTCCATCTGGGCTATCCCTGTGTTTCTGCAAGTGAGCGTTCAAAGATGATTTGGGAGTCTCACTACAATCGGATGGTAGGACATTTTGGCAAGGAGAAAATTGTGGTCATTCTACAAAAACATGTTTATTGGCCAAAAATTCAATAGGATGTCATCAACTATATCAGATCTTGCACTTCATGTGTCATTTCCAAGTCATCCATCAAGAATCAAGGATTATACACCCCTCTTCCTACTCCCAAGAGGCCTTGGGAATCCATCTCAATGGATTACATGTCTGGCCTTATGTCCACAAAGAAAGGAAATGATTGTGTATTTGTGGTGGTTGATCAGTTTTCAAAAATGGCCATTCTCACAGCCTACAAGAAGAGCATCACAGTGGAAGATACTGCCAAAATATTATTCGAACGAGTATGGGTCCATTTTTGGATACCACATACCATCATCTTTGATCGGGACAGCAGGTTCCTCAGCACATTTTGGTTGAGTCTCTGGTCACTGTTGGACACCAAGCTCACTAAATCCACTTCCTTCCACCCTCAAACCGATGGCCAAATAGAGTTCGTTAATCAGATGATTTTGCACATCCTTCAAATGTATAACTTTAAGCATATTGTTGGTTGTGGAGCCTGATTATCTTCCTGACTCAGAGGTATTGTGTTTTTCAGCCGTGTTCATACCCCATGAAGACTTTACACCCCAGAAGTATGT
>CBVK0100830227.1:0-17973 GCA_900067695.1 Picea abies
ATATATAACTGAATACCTTTCAATAAATGTTGCCACTCTTCATCCAGGTATGAAACTAGCATTCCTTTAGTCCAGGCTTTGTGTTTGTATCCATCCTTCAAATAGAACTTGAAATCCTGCTTTTTTAGAGCCGTGGTTTTGAACCATTTTTGACCAGTCATAGGTAACCCTGTAGCTTCTGCAATAAACTTCTCATCCACCTTGATTTCCACAGAACCCACCCAAGCTATGTTACCATCAAATGACATTGCGAAGGCCTCAGCTGTGGCTTGATGACACCCACTTTGCAACCTGTTCACGAATTCCATGCAACCTGCGTTTGAAAAATATCTTTGAACCTCGGGATGTGATTCCAGAAAAGATAGATTGTTGAGTTCTCGTTTTAACAAGAGGCCACTGCGTTTTTTCACCATTTTGCAGCTCTGTCACTCGGACACTGTGGTTTCTGTAACCTTTTTGGTCGAACCCTTGTTCTGTGCTGCTGAAAGCAGTCTCGGCTTCGACTCCGTGTTGGGTGAAATGCAAACCTTGAGTGTTCTTTGGAAACAACCTGTGATATACCGACTTTACCTGATTTGATGGTGTCAGGCCCTCTGAACCTCATCTGTACCTGCATCGTCGAATGCAAACTTGCCATTTCAGGTGTGATGATAGTTGCGCATCGGTTCTGGAAAGATTTCAAATTCTATCATATCTTGTTACACAAGCTTGAACTACCATGATTGCTCGCTTCCACCAGCGCATGTCTCGGATCTTGTTGTGACGTGGGGGTGATCACCTCATCATTTCGTGCATGCGTGGATAATGAGCACGTGATTCGTGCTTCATGCAGCTACAGTGTTTGGAGAACATTCCTGCCATCACGCTCGCTTGCCACTTTCACCAGCACGTGAACTCTTCGGAAACCCCTGTTAGCTGCGGAAAGTGAATACTTTCCACAGCGCACCGTTTGATAGGAAACTCACTTTAGCCGCGGAAAGAAAAACAATGTACCACATCATTTGAAAAACGTTCCTTAGCGCGAAAGTAAGTACTCTCCACAGCATGCCACGTGCGAACTGTCTGTCAAGCTTTTCGCACCTTGTCACTTTCCACAGCGTTTTGAACTGATGAAACGACGTCCTTAGCTGTTGAAAGCTATCGCTTTCCATAGCGCACAATGAACCTTTTGACAAGATGTTAGCTGTGGAAAATAAACAATTACATTTTCAAAAGAGAAGACTTTATGGATCGATTATTTCCTAAGACACACCAAAACCAAAAAAACATTCTTAGCTGTAAAAACTCAAAAATGACTCGAAGATACTACTGAAAGCTATGATTTCCACCCAAAACTCGGCCGAAAGGACGGTTTCATTTTGGGAGTTAGCACCACATACCACCCAAAATGGAATGACATGTACTATCCATATAGAATAGTATTATTGAAAAATATATCATAACTCATACCATTATCCATCAAACAAACTTGGGTCCATTACCCAAACCGGCGGTCTCCAATTTCTCATGGCCATAACTCTCTAACCGTGAGGATTTATGTGATGTTCCACATACCACCGGAAATGGAATGACAAGAAATATCCATCTAGGATAGTTTACATGACAAATTCATTTTCCTCCATCTCATTATTCCACAATTAAGCATGGGTTCTCTTACTCCGCAAAGCGTCTTCTCGTGAGGGATTTCACCATAAGGGGACCACTTTGGAGTTCATCCATATTTACTTCTTATCAACCATGAAAAGACAATAACGAGTCATCTTCACATTAAACAATCTTTGGTCCATTACCCAAACCTTTGTTCTTTGGGGATTTCTTCAAGGGTTGACATCAATGACAACCAACCTTAATCAACAACCTTGTGATATTGCTATGCATGATAAATATAAATGTACAAGTCAAATTTTAATGCACGTGAAGTCGCTTGGAAGGAGATGAGTCTGAGTTTAATTTGCATAATATTATAAGAAAAAGAAACACACAACCACATCGAAGCATTAATTAAAAAGAATTCTGAGTTTTATATTCCTTCGATTCAGACAAATGGAAGTGAAGTATAAGCTTACAAGAAAAGCATACTATAAAAGAAAACAAGAATCATAACACCACCAAATAGAATTTTGTAATAAACTGTCTAAAATCCACTTCTATATTTATATAATCGTATTAATCACAAAATTACAAAAGGGGTATGACAACAATTATCCTATTGTAAAAAGGGTCATTTAAGAGCAGACCTATCATCTCTAGTACTCCTTACCTCTACTACCAGTTGTTCAAAATTTGCTGAAACATACTTAATTTTAGTTGAAGACTCACTTCAGCTTAGCGATCTCCTCCTTTAAAGAATCTAACCAGACTGGTTGATTCTCTCCAACACTTTCGATCATTTCAGCTGTGGATTCCTCCTTCTTCTGTCGCTTGATCCTTTTCTTCTTAGAGACTGGCTTGTTGATGACTAAATCCTTCATAGTGGGATTTAGCCTGACTTCCAACCACAAGTCTATAGCTGGATTTGTGTGGAATTTAGTCGCTAGAATGTGCGCATGGACCCTTTCCTCCTTCTTCACAGGAAAGTCTACCATGTTTCCCAAATAACTAGTCTCACTCGATTTATCCTTGTCCATGTATCTCAGGTTGTGGATACCGAAATGATTTTACAGAGAGAAGAAATTCAAGCAATTTGGAAATTACTTCGGTTATGGATACGTAGATACATTCATACTTGAAGATTGGTAGTTATAAAATTCCAATTATGAAGCGCAAACAGATTACGTACAAGAGCGTTGGGTTTCCATGCTTGGCTAATCCATTTCTAATGATTAGATTTTGAGTTCATTACATGGCAGCGTTCAACTGACGTCACATGGCTGCGAAGTACCGAACGAGTGAAGCCGGGTGATCTGACTGGTCATTGCCCGCTCCACGAGTGGTGATTTAACATGTTGAGACACGTGATACCACATCTTGGTGAAAGTGGTTTTGGCAAACCACCTTCTTGCATAGATGCATCTCTGAAGGCATTGTGCGTCTATGTTTTCAAGACTTGAGTCTTATCTAGAATTGTCATGGTGATAACACCAGGAAATCGGGAGAGATAATTCTGATGTATATATTGAACCAAAATGGTTCATATTTCTCATGAATCATTGAATTGTTATCTTGATAAGTTTCGATAGATACACATTTTGTAGAATTAAAAACAACTAGATCAAATCATACCAGTGCGGAGTCCATAGGAATGGAAGAAGCACAAGGGAATTACAATCAACAAGATGAGAGAAAAGGGGTGGATGTCCATTTGGGCATTGAAGGAATGAACTCTAATGGACATGGAGAAGAAAGGAATGAAAACATGAATATGGTTGAGACCATTAAGAATTTGTAGAAGGATGTTCAAATCCATAAAGCTGATAATGAAAGGCTTATGAGAGCCAAAGAGCAGCAGGATGACTTCAACATGAAGTTATTGGAGGGCTTGAACAAAATAGAAAAGAAATTGGTTAAGGAGAGTGGCTCAAGTAAATATGGAATTCACAAACCTTCGGATGAGAAAAGAAAAGCAAGAAGTGTTAGTATACATCACCATCATTCCCCAAGGCATTCCAATAAGACAGAAGGAAACATCTCAAGTCTATCCCCTGTTAGAAGGTATAATAGGTCTAGGGTGGATGAGCTGCAAGTAGAAATGAACAAAATCAAACCTCCTACATTTTATGGTGAGCACAAGAAGGATGAAGATGTAGAAACATGGTTGTTGGGCATGAGAAAGTATTTTCAATTGCATAATTATTCTTCTCATGCAAAAGGTAGAATTGCTATCTATCAACTCAAAGGAAAAGCCTCCATGTGGTGGGATCAACTTGTCCATGTGCAACACATTGAAGAGAAAAGTGTTACTTGGAGGGAATTCAAGAAGTATTTTGAGAAGAAATAATTGACTAAGAGATACTATGACAAGAAAATGAAAGAGTTCTTTGAACTCAAGCTTGCAAGTATGACCATAGATGAATACGAGAGAAGGTTTCTGGAACTGCTGAAGTATGTCTCTTTCATCAAGGATGAGACAGTCAAAATTCAAAGGTATTTGAGTGGATTACCATCGTTCATCAGTGAAAAAATAGAGTAGGATGATCCCAAGACATTAGAAGAGACCATAAGGCGAGCTAGATGCCTATATGAACAATAGAAAGAAAGGCCAACTTTCCAAAAGGCTTGGGAAGACAATAAGAAATTCAAGATGGATCAGAGGAAGAAGGGAGCTAAGCCACCATTCTTCAGAAATAATCCACAAGGACAAAAAATGCCTAAAGAACCCAGAACGATTGACATAGGGATTCAAGGGCCAAGGTAGCCACCTATGAAATGTTGGGGTTGTAAAGGAGACCATAGGTTCAGATATTGTCCTCACAGAGGTGAAAAAGGAAGGGTTGTTAACAATGTATAGCAAGTTGAAATAGTGGAGGACATGGGATGATATGTGCCAAGGATTTATGCATCCCTAGACAATAAGCAAGCAAAGTATCAGTCCCACATGATTGAAGTGGAAGGTATGATCAACAACCAAACCATTGCTATTTTAATTGATTCGAGAGCTAGTGATAGTTATATAGACCCTAAGATGGTGGAAAGTTCGCAATTGCCAAGAAGCAAGTATGGGAAATCCTGGTTGGTACATCTAGCTATAGGAGCCATAAGAAAATTTAATGAGATGGTTAAGTCATGCCTCATAGACATGAATGGACTGGACACCAAGGCAGATTTAAACATCTTACCTGTAGGTTCCTATGACTGTCTAATTGGGATGGATTGGTTGGACCAACATCACACTCTCTTAGACTATCACAAAAAATCCTTTACTTGCCTGTATGAGTAAGGGAATCTAAGGAAAGTATGGGGAATTCCTAGGGCAGTAACCATTAGAGAAATTTCATCATTGCAGCTGAAGAAATGTTATAGAAAAGGGTGTCAAATAATTGTAGATCATTTGGCGGAGACACCTAGAGATAAGGTGCCAAATTTGGAGGATTATGTAGTCCTAGAATATTTTCAAGATGTGTTCAAGGAGGTACCCAGACTACCCCCAAGGAGAGACATTGATTTCTCTATAAACTTAATTCCTAGAGCAGCGCCAATATCAAAGACTCCTTACAGAATGAGTACACCAGAATTGAAGAAGTTGCAAATGCAGCTTGAAGAACTTCTAAAGAAGGGGTATATATGCCTAAGTGTCTCACCTTGGGGTGCCCCAGTCTTTTTTGTGATAAAGAAAGATGGAACAATAAGTTTGTGCATTGACTTCAGACAATTGAATAAAGTGCCTGTTAAGAACAAGTATCCTCTGCCAAGGATTGATGACCTCTTTGATCAATTGAAGGAGGAAAATATATTTTCAAAGATAGATCTTAGATCAGGATGCCATCAAGAAAGGATTAAAGAAGAAGATATCGGCAAGACCTCTTTCAAGACAAGGTATGGTCATTATGAGTTCATAGGGCGCCATTTGGGTTGTCAAATGCAATAGTTGTTTTCATGTTCTTAATGAATGGTGTTTTCCGAGAGTATTTGGACAAGTTTGTCATTGTATTTTTGGATGAAATTATTAGATATTCCAAGTGAGAGGAAGAGCATGAACATCATTTGAGGATGGTGTTGCAAGTATTAAGGGAACATTAGTTGTATGCCAAATTGAGGAAGTGCTTATTTTATCAGAAACAAATTCATTATTTGAGGCATATCATTTCAAAGGATGGGATAGCAGTAGATCTTGAGAATATAGAGGCCATTAGAGAATGGTTAGAGCCAAATAATGTGATAGAGGTGAGATCATTCATGGGTCTTGAAGGCTACTACATAATATTTATTGAAGGATTCTCAAAGATTGCACACCCAATCACTTCTTTGCAAAGAAAGGGAGTGAAGTTTCAGTGGACACTGGATTGCGAGAAGAGTTTCCAACACTTGAAAACATTATTGACAAGTGCTCCAATATTAAGGATCACAGACCCATATGAAGACTTCATCATATGCATCGATGCATGTAATGAAGGAATTGGTGGAGTCCTCAGTCAAAATGGGTTTTTCATATGTTATGAATCAAGGAAGTTGAAGGATCATGAAAGAAACTATGCCACTCATGATTTGGAGTTGGAATCCATAGTGCACGCCTTGAGGAAATGGAGACACTACCTCATGGGAAAGAGCTTTGAGCTAAGAATAGACCACAATAGTCTGAAATATTTATTTGATCAGCCAAATCTAAATGCTAGGCAAATCAGATGGTTAGAATTTCTAAGAGAATATGACTTTGATATAAAGCATATCAAGGGGAAAGAGAATAAAGTGGCTGATGCACTCAGCAGGAAGGTGCATGAATTACATGCTACAACCATTAGCATGTATCAGACTGACATTAAAAGAAAAATTATGGAGGCTGCAAATGCAGATCTGCAATACAGAGAATTGGTAGCAATGCTACAACAGGGTAAGATGCCACAAAAGATGGATAATTATAATTTGGGAATAGATGGAATATTGTTGCGCAAGAAAAAAAAATTGTTCCAAATGTCTAGGACGAAACGTATGATTTTGCATGAAATGCATAATGTTCCTTATGCAGGGAACCCTGGATATCAAAAAATTGTGGCAGCGATCAAGAGCCATTACTTTTGGCTAGGTATGAAAAAAGAGATCGCCCAATACATTGCTAGATGTATGGAATGCCAAAAAGTTAAAGCTAAGAATAGGCACCCAACAGGGTTGCTGCAACCTTTAACCATTCCTGAATGGAAGTGGGAAGTGGTGACAATGGATTTTATTACAGGATTGCCTAGAACAGGAAAGTTGCATGATTCGATCATGGTGGTGGTGGAAAAGCTTATGAAAGATGACCATTTTATTCCACTGAAAACTACTCACAAGGCAGTAGATGTTGTTGATATTTTCATGAAGGAAGTGGCACGATTGCACAGGATTCCTAAAACAATTGTGTCTGTCAGAGACCCAAAACTCACCTCTAATTTTTGGAAATAATTGTTCAAAGGATTCAGAACGAATCTGAACTTTAGTACATCTTATCATCCTGATTCTGATGAACAGACAGAGAGGGTGAACATAGTGATAGAAGATATACTAAGAATGTATGTGATGGAAAAACCATCGAAATGGGAAGACTACCTACACTTGGTAGAATTTGCTTACAACAATGGGTATCAAGCATCATTGAAGATGAGCCCATTTGAATCACTTTACGACAGAAAGTGAAATACTCCAGTGAGTTGGGATAATATAGCTGATAAGATAGTAGTTGGGCCATAATTGCCCAAGGAGATGGAGGACCAAATGAAAAAAATTAAGCAGAATTTAAAAGTTGCCCAAGACAGGAAGAAAAGTTATGCCGGTAAGAATAGAAACCACAGAGAATTCAAAGTGGGTGATCATGTTTTCCTGAAAGTAAAATCTAATAGGAGTTCCCTGAAGTTGGGAAGCTGCATCAAGTTGGCAGCCAGATTTTGTGGGCCATTTGAAATCCTAGAGAGGATTGGTCCAATTTCTTATATGATTGCATTGTCTGCATCTATGTTTGTTCATAATGTCTTCCATGTATCATTGCTAAAGAAATATATACATGATGTAATCATGTTATTGATTTGAATGTGATTCACATGGAGCAAGAAGGTTCTTTTCATGTGCATTCGGTGCACATTTTGGACCAGAAAGTCAAGCAACTCCAGAACCGAGCCATAGGGATTGTAAAGGTTCAATGGACCTGGTACGGTCCTGAGGACGCTACTTGGGAGCATGAGGATGCAATGCGGATAGAATACCTGTTGTGCTACTTATATGTCTAATATAATTCACTCATTAATTATCAATCAGGGATTCGTAATCAACAGAGTTACAAGGCACCAGTAAGAAAGGTAATTCCTAATGTCACGAGTATAGAATCAAACTAGATTATGTATGCTAGAAACAAATCAAAATAGTAAACTAAAATTCACTTTGGTTGTCTTTTACAGAGAGGCTATCTACTCCATTATGGCACATGCAAGTATGAGATGGAGTTGGTTTGATATATCAAATCTGCTATCTGACCCAGAAAACTAACTATGCAATCCACACTTTCTGAAAGGAAATCACACATCAACCAACATAGCATGATTAGTTCAACAGTCAATATGTTGGTTCTGATGTGGTTCACAATGAACTTCACTAGTTCTTCTCCAAGTATTTTTTACTATTGCTGCCAACAACTATGATCACTCAAGGAAATCAAACTCATGAGAATAGAAACAGAACATATGTAAAAATGGAGAAACTAAAGGTCTAAGCAATTATAGAAAGGAAATCTTAATCTGACCTACACTGTTATCATCTAACAGAGTTAGAACTTTAACTAATTCAATGTTTATACTATTGAAAACAAACACTAATGCTAATCTACGAAGAGGTTGACCTTTGTTGCGCAGTCGGCCCTTGCCACTTCAACAGGTCATCTGTTGAAGTCTACATGAAGCTTGCTTATAATGCACACATTACTCTCACTCACACTTCAACACATAAAATCAAAACTCTCTTTAACAACTCAACTCATTCTCAACCATAGATAATCAGAATATGGGGATAAAATGATTTTTCATTAATCTTTACTTAGAAATGTTCTATACTATCATACGTTGCTTACACATTGATAATATGCTAACTCTCCTCTCCTTCTACCATCCTTGCCACTACTATTTAATAGTCTACATCGTGAAACAAAAGGAGGCGAAGTGATTTACAAATCATTCAGTTGTTTAAGTTTAATCATTCAGTTACATCTTTAGCCTCATCCTCATGACACGAAGTGCATGAGGATGAGGCAATTAACAAACTGTTCTTATCATAGCCTTGCTAAATGAATAGACATCCACCAAGAGGCGAGATCTAACACTTAAATTAGTGCATTAGACTCTTCCATATAAGTACCATATCATAACAAGCAAATGGTACTGGATCACGACATGGCACAAAAGGTGGTACTGGATCACAACAGGGCACAAAAGGTGGTATCGGATCATAACAAGGCATGTTCATTGGTACCGGATCACCACAGGTAAGATTTAGTACTGGACGTGTTTGGTACTAGATCAACAACAATCTTGGTGCACAGGTACCAGATCATGACATAGCTGGTACAAGAACGCTAGACATCTAGGGGTCAAAGATTCACATATGAAAAATCGAGCATTAGTATATGAAATATTTAATTCCTTAACTCAATAAACCACAAAATACATGAATTAACCATACTTTACCTTATGACCTTAATACTGGCAAGTGATAGTGTTTTTGTCATTCATTCAAGCTTTAGGTAGGTTCAGAAAGGTATAGGTGAAGAGTAAAATAGGGTAATGAGAATGTCAATTTTAGGTCTCAACATTCCCCCATGCCAAAATCATTGCATGTCCTCATGCAATTGAAAACAAAACCCAAAATTTCCAAAACTTGAGACTGTGTTCTTTACTTGGGTGGATCAATGATATTGATGGCTGAAGCCTCTTCTCTTAGCTCCCTTTTGATGACCCTAACATATTGTAGGAGTCTTAATACCTTCTTGAGCTTGTTAGAGGTCTTCTCATGGTCATCTTGAATTTGTTGGCTGGTTGCTTTCAACTTCTCATTTTCATTTTTAATATATCTATCCAAGAGTTGATATTCCTTTACTTCCTGTTGGAGTTCCTGATTTTGTTTTTGTAATTCCTCAACCCTTTTCTTCATTTGTTCTCTTGTCAAGTTCTTTGTTGATTCTACCATTGCTAGCTGGGTGCACTCCCTTTCCTCAACTTCCTCCCTCATCCCACATAGAGTAATAGTGGCTTTCTCTTCAGTCAGAATAGGGATGTCATCTTGAATTGGTAGATCCTCAGAAGGGGAGGTAAGGTCGATTGGATCTTCCTATGTATGAGGACTAACTATTGTTTTTCCCTTCTTTCCCATTCTCCTTGTAGTTCTTTTACAAGGAGGTACCGGATCAGGAATGCTTGCAGGCTTCCTTTTCTTCCTCTCTAATTGTGAAGTGGTGACAGGGGGTTGTGCCACATACTTTTTACTCTTAGTTTATGAGCTATGCTTCCTTTTATTTATCATTTTATGATGGTCCTCTTTCTCAACTGCCACTGTGGAAGTCTCCTCAACTACTTTGTTTTTACCTTTTAATTCGGAGCTTTTAGAAGTCTTGTTGATTATGGAGGAGGACCCTTCCTTTTCATGTTGGCTCACTTCCCTAGATGATGGTGGAGTTGTTTTATCCTTCTTGCTCTTTTTCTCTTGGGGTTCTTTACTTTTCTTTGGGTCATGATGGGTTTCCTCCATAGATTTGTTTCCTGTGGGAAGGTGTTGTGTGATAAGGGTTTTCCAACTAATCGTTTGTTTCCTAAGCTCATTCAAAACTAGCATTTTAATGAAACCTTGATGGTAGATGCTAGTATTTTCTATTTTGGAGATGGATTTAACACCCCTTACCATTTTATTCAAACTCATCTATAGGGAAAATCGATTTCAGGGCCTCCTTCAAAATGCAATAGGAGCCTAAGGTGATAAATCGTTGAAGACTAGTAATCACTGGGTGGTATTCTTCTTTGATGTAATTTCTAGGGATCCCTTTCTTCTAGTCGGGATGCTGATGATCTGCCTTCAAGAATTGTTGGCACATCTCTTTGTTAATTCCCACACCTTTGAAGTATTTAACTCCTCTGCTAGGCAGTCTCGTAACCTCCCTTACTATTGCTTCATTAATTATCAGTTGTAGGTTTCCTATACGTGTCGTCTCTCCATCATATCCTTGTATAAATTCCTGAGATATCTTCTCGTTCCAGCCTGTAAACTTTTCCAGAAAAGGTATCCACCCCAATATAGCATATTTTTCTTGACATAATTGGTATTCCTCGGTTTCCCTATAAATTTGGAAAACCGGTTTGTGTCTCGTAACAACCATCGTTATAATTTGAGAAAAGGGTTTAGATGTAGCACAAGGGTGTAGTGAATTGATGGAGGGTTTGGTACCAGAAAAGAGCAGGCTCAGGACTAGAGGGAAGCTCACAATAGGGGGAGGTATGGTGATGGTGTTGTGAATGGTAAGTTTGAGTGAGGATGTTGTAAGGAAAAATTATGACCAAAAGAGGCTTATCTGGATGGCTTCGCCACCAGATAAGCCATTTCTTATCGACCCATTACTGTAATGATGAGGATAGGACGTTAGGTATCAGGGAATCATTTTAGAATAGGTGATTGGACTTTCGGGGGTGAAATTAATGTTGGATCATGGTTCATGATATACGATACGTTCGTGAATTTTCTTGAGGATGAAATATATTCGTGGTTTATCATTGCTATGCATGCTTCATATTTTTATATGATTTTTTCCTTTAACCATGTTCAAGAGCTATGAGAGGATTAATTAGGTTTAGGCATATAGGTATGAGGGATAGGCGCATGGGTTTAATACTAAGGTCATAGGATCTAGTATAGATTTTCATATTTATTGTAGTTTTATGAGCATAGGAAAATAAATACCATTTTACCTTTGCTTTCACCTTTGTATGATTGATGCCCATAGTATGTGTGACTGCTTGTAAATTGTCAAAATTCATCCTTTTAGACTGAAGCTCCTTGAAAACTTGGTACGGGAATGTCCTGTACTTCTGATGTGCATGTCTTCTTTTGTATTTGGTTCTGCAGAGTGATCATGTAAGTCTGGAAAAGAGTTCTGAAGGGGATCTTTGACCTTCCCCCATGCCGAAGATGTTGTATCTATGTAGGGAAGAAGATTCAATCAATTTATATCATAATGGAGAAGGATGATAAAAATAACCCAATCACAGCTTATCACTTATCATATGATCTCATGCCAGAAAATGAAATTGCCCTTCTTTTAATAGAGTATTGACAGAGGTAGCATTCAACAGTGAAACATGGGAATACATATATGTTTTCATCTCATGCCAAAAAAATGAAATTTCCCTTCTTTTAATAGAGTATTGACAGAGGTAGCATTCAACAGTGAAACAAGGGAATACATATATGTTTGTATCTTATGCCAAAAAAATGAAATTGCCCTTCTTTTAATAGAGTATTGACAGAGGTAGCATTTAGCAGTAAAACAGGGGACTACATATATGTTTTCCAGAAGAATAGATCTCACCTAACTTGCTTCAAAGATTTACTATCATTGGTTGTTATAGATAAATTTCACAATATGAGTAGATTAGGCTCCCTAGTTAGGGATCCACTCTTAAGAAGTTTCCTTCTTAGATAGTGTAGGATTGAGATGTCAGACCGATAATTTGACTTAGGATGATTCTCAAATGGACATTTTCTTGGAGAATTATATTGTTGATTCACCTGAAATTTTGTATCTCATGAAAGTTAATAATGACCTTTACTCTTTTTGTTTTAGATGGCAAAAAGTGGATTTTTCAATCAGACAAGTATAGATGAGACATGTTTCAACCAGAACCCACTGCCAACAAGCCTGTTCAGTACTCCAGTGGGGTAGTTGTGATAATTAGTGAGAGGTGCCTTCCCCAGGAAGAATTCCCCATTGCCAACAGGCCCATTCAGTACCCTGATAGGTTTGCCTAGTCATACCACAGACCAGTACCCGTTGCCAGCAGACCTGTTCAGTATCTCGACAGGTGAGTCTCTTAAACCCTTTTTCCATCAGAGGCTTCTTGTCCATAGTCACCTATTTTGGTTTGTATTAAAGAGTTCTTTGCAAGGTGATAGAGGAGGCTCATCTGGAAACATTTTTACAAGGTGGGATGGTATTGGGTTGGAAGGCATATACTCTTCTTTTTTATGTCTTTTAAAGATTTGTCTAAAGGAAAAATAAACTTTTATGGACATTATTTCTTTAGAGTGATCCAGATGTATAATTTTGTCTAAAGTTGTCCATAAGATAATGACCTAAAGTTTCCTTGAGGTACTGGTACATCCTCTGCCATAAAAGTTTTGGTAGTGTTCCCATGGTAGAGAGTGTTCATATATTCATATGTTACTCTTTAATAAGATAATCCAATGAATACTATTGAAATCTGGTTAGGGTGAGATAGTTGCTTATAGGCTAATATATTTTTCCTTAAAATCATGTTGAATACTGGGTAAAGGCAACTTCTAGTCTTTAAAGTGGATTATGGTTCTTTGAGAAATCATAGGTAAATATTGTATCCCTCTTTTTAGTTTTTTTTTAAGCAACATAACCAAAAGAAATTAAAATACTTCTCAGCAACAGAACCAAAAGAAATTAAAATACTTCTCAACAACATAACCAAAAGGAATTAAAATGCTTCCCTTTAGTTGTCAATAGAAGGGTCGCCATTTGATAGTGCTTTTGGCTTCGTGGTTCCATCTTAATTGGTTGTTGCATGGCTTCATACTTCAGACTTATTGACATAAGATTTTAAAATATGCTTTGTCAATATGTCTTGATAGTACTGCAGAAGGACAGACTCTAGTACCAGACTGACACTGGACCATAACAGGATTTATGGTACCGAAACAGAATAGAATATTGTTGATGCTTGCAAATGATATTTAGCAAATTCATGAAGGATCAAATAGATTATTAAAAACTTGCTTACGAAAGAAAAGAAAATTTGCGAAAGTAAAACAAAAGGAGGTAAGGGTCTTTTGTTACCTTCAGGTTATTATCAAAATTCGATCACACCTATGTACAAAAAGTTTCAAATAAACCAATGAATCAATGTGAGTCAGTAGGAGGATATCCTTCCTTACTGATCATCTGCATGTCTGAATTCTGTAGTATATGAGTCAGGAATTCTTCTTTTGATAGAGGTTTGTTGTAAATTCGCAATCGGTGACCATTCACAAGTAGTGGTGTCTATTGTTCATCAATTATATTTATCCTGATTGAACCATTATAGTAGATAGTGTCAATTTTGTAAGGTCCCATCCAACAGGTGGTTAACTTACCTTTGAATTTCTTGAATCTGTTGTCATACAATAGGGCCTAATCTCCTTGTTGAAAATTTTTCTTTTGAGATACTTGTCATGCCATTTTGTTCTCTATTCTTGAATGAGGGTAGTCCTTTGAAGTGCTTCCTGCCTAGTTTCATCCAACTCATTAATATGGAAGAGTCTTTATTGTTGGGCTTCATCCAAATTCATGCCAACTTGTACTGCAGTCCTAAAGGTTTTGATCTGAAATTCTATGGGGAGAAGCACCTGCTTCCCATATACTAACTCATAAGGTGTATGTCCCGTTGTATTCCTCTAGGTGATTCTATAAGCCCATAAGGCTTCTAATAATCTGTCAGCCCAATCCTTATGGTACAACTGTACTGTTTTGGTAAGAATGGACTCAATAACTTTGTTGGTGGATTCTACTTGTCCATTTTCTTGTGGATGATAGGGTGTAGATTTCCTGTGTTTGATTTGGTACTGTTCTATAACAGCTTTGACTAGATGAGAGGTAAATTGGGTTCCCTGATCAGTCACAATTTCTCACGGTACACCAAATCTAGTAAGGATATCATTAAAAAGGAAATCTACCACTGATTGTTCACTGGCAGCCGGTAAAGCCTTTGCTTCAACCCATTTAGTCACATAGTCAGTGCATACAAGCATATACTTTTTTCTTTTTAGATGGAAGGTTAATGGGCCCTACTAAATCTAATGCCCATTTCTCAAATGGTTCAATGACTACTTGGGCTTGAAGTGGCATTTGGTATCGTGCAATAGGATTACCCATTCGTTGGCATTCATCACAATTGGATACATAGGTTTTAGCATCTCTGAAAATATGAGGCCAGTAGTAACCTGATTGCAGAACATTGTAAGCAGTAATTTTTTCTGTGAAGTGTCCTCCACAGGGGCCATCATGGTAGGCTTGTAAAATATCATGAATTTCATATTCCCTTACACATATCCTGATCACCAAATCTGGTCCTGTTTTGTAGAGGCAATCATCATGCCACATGTAATTTGCACTTAGTTGAATTACTTTCTATTTTTCTCTAGGAGACAATTTCTGAGGCATCTTCCCTGTCATAACATAGTTAGCGACATATGCATACCACAGAGTGAATTTATAAATAGCAAATAAATTTTCATCAGGAAAGGTATCTTCTACTAGTGCATTATCTCCTAGATGAATCATTCTAGATAAGAAATCAGCCACAAGATTATCTTTACCAAGTCTATCGATAATATTGATATTAAACTCTTGTAATAATAAAAGCCATCTTGTAACTCTAGGATTTGTTATAGGTTTGTTAATTAAGAATCGGATGGCTGAATGATCAGTGTGTACAAAATCTTGATATCCTGTAATATAGTGTCTAAATTTATTGATAGCATGGACTACAACTAGCAATTCTTTTTCTGTGATTGTATAATTAACTTCAGCTGGAGACAGGTTTTTACTGACGAAGTAAATAGCATAGGGCATTTGATTTTCTCTTTGTCCAAGGAATGCCCCAAGGGATGTGTCTGAGGCATCGGTACAGATATGAAAAGGAAGGGACCAATTTGTTCCTCTTAATACAGGGGTAGTTGACAATTTCTATTTTAGAATTTCAAAAGATATTTGGCATTAATCATCTCACTTAAATTCGGCTTCTTTGGATAATAATTTAAATAAAGGGGTAGCTAGGCTTGTAAAATTTGGAATGAATCTTCTATAGTAGCCAGCATGTCCTAAAAAGCTGCGGACTTGTTGGAAAATATTGAGCAAGCAACGAATGTGTGTTGATAGTTGTTGTCATTGATGGAAACAATGGAGATGGCAGGATATGAAGGATAAACCCCTTGGGGATTCAGACGTAAGAGCTCAGGAGGTACAGCATTGAAGAAAACACGCGCAGCAAGAGCTTACAGAGAAGAAGGAAGACAAAGATCCAGTGACCGTTGGATTCCATTCAAATTTCCCAAAAGGCTGACAACCGTCAGATCTGCATAAGTTGCGAGGGAGATAAGCCATAGGAGATTTGGGGATCGGGATTTCAATATGCAAAGTTCACTTGACAATGAAAACCCCAAAATCCCAATACGCGATTTCGCGAATTGATTGCAGCCGTTAAATCAATCAGGGATCTGGACCATTCATTTGTATGGACACGTGGTAGCCAGGAGGGCTCATCGGATTTTTGGGGATCGGGGTTTCAATGTGCAAAGAAAACAATGCAACGAAAATCCCGATTTCGCGATATGCGAAATCTCGACTGAATCTGCACCGTCAGATCAACATGAGATTTAGACCATCGATCTTATTCACGACAGCAGTCCACGTCAGCAAAGGGACATGTGGCACAACCAGGGAATGACAGGTGTCAGGAAGATTCAACACTTCAGGCACATAAAAGTCATGAATCAGAGTGACACGTGGCAGGATCTAACACGTGTCAAACCACATGTGACGTCAGTAGAGGCATCGATGATCAGGACCGTTCATCTGAGGAACAGGTGTCAAAGATCAAGGCACCGTCGGCATATCGAACATCGGGACATCGGAGTTCCCAAGGTCAAAAGAAATAGGACATCAGAAGTCACAAAATCCCGACACAATCAGGACCGTCCATCTGAGAGGATGTGTGGCAGGAGATTGGGCCATCGGCGAAAGGCCCGATAGGAGGTTGTTCATCGGCTAATCGGAAATCGGGATATCGAAGATCCTGGGCACAAAGGTTTTGTGCATTTCGAAATCGCGATCCGAAAAATCACGATGAGTGGGGTACAACTATCAGCACAACAGCGAAGGAGGATAGAGGATTAGTGTATGCCATCTATCAGAGATAAGGATGCAGTTACAGGTAACGGTCACGTGAACCAGGGTCAGCCAGGGGGGGCTAAAACACATCGGGAAATCGGGGATCGGGAATCCCGGAGGCATGTGCATGGTGACATCAAAAACGCCGAAACCCCGATGGAGGTTTGACTGTGGTCATGGGTAATGGTCATATGGACCATTGAGTAGCCAGATGGGGCTAAAGCTCAGGAAATTGGGGATCGAGAATACTGGAGGCATGTACATGGTGATATCGAAAATGATGAAACCCCGATGGAGGTTTGACTAGGGTCATGTGTAGATGGTCATGTATGCCAAGGACTGTAGCCAGTAGGGCTAGCGCATGGAAAGGGGCACGCGTAAGTTTAATTCAAATCTTAAATAGGAGCCCGATTTCCTCCGGGTAATAAATATGGGACCCGATGAGCGTTGAACGGGTCCTGGACCAATGGGTTTAAAAAGGGGGGTCGAGGCTCTCGGCAAGTGTTGCAGAAGGATGCGGAGGCCATTTTCTGATAGTAGGTATATCTACTGGAAGGTGAGGTCATTTGAGCAGGCAGCATGGTAGGTTTGAAGAAAGAGGAACCTCCTTGTGACAGTCGGGTAGCGGATCTACATTGACAGAGAGATCTCAGCTGTGGGTTCTGCAACAATGAGATCAGAGGCATCTTCTCCAGGTTTATTGAGTTATTTAATATGTGTCCTTTGGTAACTACCTGACAGTCTGTAGATCTGTGTTTATTCTTGAGATAGTTTCTATTACTGTCATAATCACTAGATGAATCTGCCTGATCCAGTGTGAAAATTAATGAAATGTGGTCAACAGTGAGTGTGAGGGTTAAACCCTTCAGCAGTAAGCAATCTGCCAGTAGAAACTGGTGCTATCTTCAGGGGGTTGAAGCTCCCTTCCAGGAAAGGCTGGTAAATGAGAGAAGGTTGTAGCCTTCTGCAGGTCGAAGCCTGTGTACTAGTATGAGTCTGCACTAGTACATTGTTGTAGAATGTTTTCTTATTAATAATCATTGAAGACAGAGACAACAGCAGCGGTGGTTTTCTCCCGATATGGGTTTCCACCTTAAATCCTGGTGCTCACATGTGTTATTCATCTGTGTTAGTTTATGTTGTTGAATTACTGTTTAAAAGACATCTGATGAATGAAGAAATCCATAATAAGATCTCTGGATGCACTA
>CBVK0100830235.1:0-11279 GCA_900067695.1 Picea abies
ATGGACTACATCACAAAGAAGCCCACTTACTCCAAGGTATCAAAATTTCTTTCTTGGTCATTGTTATACTTGCAAAATTTTTGGACATAAGGCAATTAATTGCAGAATCAATGAAAGGAACACATACGCAAGAAACATATGGTGTAAATATAAGATACGGAAATAATCATGGATTTGTCATCATAAGTTATAATTCATTTTCCCCATTGATGGAAAAAAATATTGCATGATACAAATATAATTATCTTGGTCACAAAGCATGAGATTGCAGATATATGAATGAAGATGTCCCTATGCCAACCATAGTATGGAGAAGGAAAGAGATTTCAAACAATGAATATTGTCGAATAGCATTGACCACTGAAGAATGTAAAGAAGAAGATGAATGGTACATAGACAGTGGATGTTCTTCACACATGACCGGGGATCAAGACAAATTCATCAGCTTGAAGAGAAAGGGTGGAAATGTTGCATTTGGAGATGACTCATCTACCAAAATACTTGGAGAAGGTGTAGTAGAGCTTGGAAGAAAAAAGGTAAAAGCAAAGAATGTTCTATTGGTTGAAGACTTGAATCATAATCTACTTAGTGTTAGTAAAATGTGTGATCAAGGATACACTCTTACATTTGATTCCTGAAAATGTAAAATCAAAGAAAATAACTCAGGAAAATTGGTTGCAAATACACACAATAAGACCGAACAACATATACATCCTAGACATGAAGAAGAGAGAGAAGACAAAAGCCACACAAAATGATTCTAAGGAAGAAAAAGTCCCAAAGACCAAAAATAAGGATGAAGTATTATTGAGTGCCACATGTTCAGGGGGAGCAACCCCAAAGAAGAGAGTTACATTTTTCCATTAAAATTAGGGGGAGAAGCCCTAACCTTTGCCATTGATTTCAAAGGGGGGGAGAGAAATTGGGATCATGATGATAGGGGGAGCATGAGTGTTGCCATCAATGACAAAGGGGGAGTGTTGAAGGAAAATCTCTCTGTGGACAAGTAGATCTCCTCTTGAGAGCTAGACTCTTAACTCTTAAGACAGAAGACGCTTATCATGGACACTGACTTCCTTTTAGATCTATATAAACTAATGTGTGAGGAGGAAGGAGAAAAGAAGTACCTTTTACCGGTGTTTGTCCCTGCATGGTCCGAGTTGAGCTCCAATCTTACGCTCATTGATAAGCCCTGTAGACAAACAAAAGTACGGACAACTTCCTACTCTACTGAGATTAGTTCAAAATAGACCTATCTATTAGAGACAAATTCATGTGAGATCAAACACAGATTTGAAAGAAACAGGCCAAGCATATTATATTAAAGAGAACAACAGTGAAGAATTCTTACAGCCATAGATGTGAGTGTAGTAGCTTCGTCAAGCCTTCCTCATCTGAAACCTTTCTCAAACAGTCCATATACCAAATGATGATGTTATGAAAGACACCTTCTTCATGAGATCATAGGTTGGATACTTCACAATGCTTTTTCCCTCTCCTTTCACCATGACAAGGCCTATTTAAATAGGCTTGGAGAGGCCCAACTACTTGAGATATATTTGGGGTAAGTTGAGGATTTTCCTCCTTTAGTTATGGATCTGCCCTAAGATCATGGCTTGACCAAGGATTCGAATCCAACTGCCTTCGGATATTGAGGGTATCTTTCCCTCATTCTTCTCAAAAAACCAAATTTCGCCTAGAATAGGTAGCGCTCCTCCAAAAGGGGCATCATAGCATTATAGCGCTCCCCATGAGAAGGAAAGCAAGCGGTGGTATTATAACGCTCCCCCAAAAGGGTGGACAAAAGTGTTATAAACTTCCCTAACAGTGTATGGGGGAGTGCTCCTCTCTGAAACTCATTTTTTAGTGTGTCTCTCAATGGCAAGAAACTTGTACTTCTAGTAAATTGATTCCTCCTCTTCATAACTAAACTTTTAGGTGTCCTAAGTGTCCCTGTCATGTTGTTGGAGGCATGACATAGGAAAGAAGGCAATATGATGTCATCAACACTTATACACTTGCGGTCAAGATGCGACACTTGCGACACTAATGACGACACTTGCGAAGTGAGTAATTTTGAGGTGTAATAGATTGCCCCCCAAAGTGTGAAGTTAGAAGATGAGAACTAATAACTGAAATACTTTGTAGACTTTCAAGAAAGGGTGTGGGCTCAGAGAACTTGACAAAATCTACACACAACCATAAAACAAATATTAAGACATGCTTCAAACCCAAGGCAGGCATACCTATGCTTGAGTGATAGAGACTTTCAAGGTATGGCCACCATAAATAAACTAAGGATCCATAATTATATTGATAAAAGGTATAGCCACCAAAAATACACTGTGGATCTATACTCCGATGACCTGAACTAATCGCAGCCACAAAGAATACACAGTGGATCCACGAGATGACAAGACATAGCCACGACCAATACAAAGTGGATCTATGTGACAACATATGTGTCATTGTTCAAAAGAAACTCCTTCGCAACCTGGGAAAAGTACATGCCAGAGTGATCACTCAAACCAGGGTCTTCTTACCGATCCTAATGTAGTATGAATCTAACCATGTGAATAGATGTTTTGATGTCGAACATGGCAGAAACCACTTGATTACTGGTCAATGAGGTGAACCGTTAACAAGCGCGAGGGAGATCACCATTGATGTCAATGATTCCCAAGGGACTTAGTACATTCCAACGAATGTCAATAGATGATCTGAAGTCGAACATTCGTGGAATCATCTGATTAGAGGTCGATGATGTTAACCCACTGTCGGACATGAGGAGGCCTGCCATTAAGGCATGCAGGTCCCAAAGTACTAACTGGTTTCTAGGTCTAATCACTGGATAATGTGTTGAGGTCGACAGGGAAAGACTTGTCACAGGAGGGCCTTGATGTATCCCCCATCAACGACACAAAACTGACATAGAGATGTGATTGGTGGATCAAAATAAAATGGATAGACACGGGTATTGAAACAAGATATTTTTGATGGCTGACTCTCGAGGCAGATACTTCCCTTGAACATTGAGGCACGATAGCAGAAACATGACATGGACCAAAATTTGATGATGCAGTGGATGCTGTGACTTACGTCGGGTGACCCTAAGGAGTAAAAGAAACTCAAAGGATTGGCTCAGTGCAGAGGTTTTGTGGATTAATATGTGCACAAAGACAAAGTGTTGTGTTCAAGGGTGACTTTAAGAGTTGTTGGTAATGTTCTCAAAAATTGCTTGGCTTGCTTCTTTCAATTTTTTCCCCCATCCAGATAGACGAGTACCTATTTTTAATTTAATGAGCTCGAGGAGGGTAACACATGCTTGATATAACTCACCTTTCGTAATTTCCTCTTCCTTTGTTTAACGAAATAGAAGAAGTAAGGGTTCGATCCTGTATGGGCCTGTCGATGTTTGTTTTAACGAGTCCAAAGATAGAAAACTCGAAGGATTTTCATGATTATAGAGTCTGGAAAAACACTTAAAAGAGAACTCTCTCAGTTCCTTTTTCATAAAGTAGTCTGATGAGACTGAAAAAGAGATAAACTATCACTCAATAGACATTTTATTCAAATACTTTAACGAGCGTGAAGAGAACAAGGTTGCTTGGTAATATTTTCATGTTTAGAGAGTCTGAAAAGAACTTAAAGATGACTCCAATGTTGTTCTTTTTCGTAATGTTAGTCTCGCGAGGCCGAAAAAGAGATAAATTATCACTCGAAAGATGCCCTTTCAAACCTTTTAACGAGTGGGAAAGGCAGCAAGATCACTTGGCAATATTTTCATGTTTAGAGAGTCTGAAAAGAGATTAAAGGAGACTCCAGGGGGTTCCTTTTTCTTGTATCCATACAGGTCCAAAAACGAGATAAAAGTTTACCCAGATGCATTCTCATGTATTTTCGAGCACAAGAAAGAACAAAGACTAAGCTCGGTATGCCCCCAGCTTGAAAACTAGTGGCTTAACTCCAGAATGATCATCAAAGGCTGGAGACATGCCCCCCAAGATTCAATTCATTCACCGACTTTGAGGTTGTCACCAATTTCTCTACTAGATGAGAAAAAGGAGAAGGGTGGATGAAAAGAAGGTTCAAGAGAGGTGACTGTTTCATTTTTTAACAAGCTTAACATAGGAAAAGAACTATGCTCAGGGCCTTTGTTTCATTTTTTAATGAGCTTTCCACAGAGAAGAAAAACTATGCTCGTGGCCTCTGCTTGATCATGGCTTCCAAGATAATAATGCTTTGGAAGGATATCATGTCAAGGGATAAAACTCAGTCATGGCCTCCAGGAGATATTCATTGGATGGAAGATAATCACTTTGGAAGGAACACATGTTGAGGGTCATGATAGGGGTAAGGGGATCAGGCTCCAATAACCTTACCACAGAAATCACCATGTCCACTACCGAATCCAAATCATCAGAAGTTGAAATCATGGGAGATGATGGAAAATCAACACCAGGAAGGGAGATAGAGTGCATATCTTCCCGAATTTATTCATGAGGGGGAAGAAAAGAGGATCGATGAAGGTTATTATCCCAAGGTAGCTCGTCAATGTGAAGCATTTCCAGAATAGATTCATGAAAAGGAAAAATTTGGGAGATGTAGTCGATCACAGACGACAAGGAACTCAACCGAGATTGCATTGAGGAAATGTCAGGTGCCAATAGATGTTGGTCATCCAACGAGGGAGAAGTGGATTGGATAGAAACATATGATATTTTGGTTGGACTAAGTGGCACGATGTCACCTAGTGCATCAAATTCCATCAGACAAGATAGAATCCAAGGGTCAAATGATTCCAAAGATTGATAAGTCGCGGTCGAAATCATATTGACGGTGGCAATATGATGTGTAGTCGGTGGAAGTGGTGTAGGGAATGTACCCATGATGCTAGAATCTTTCAGTAAGCCAACACCAATGCTTTCATACATGATCTTGTGGTCTCCCAAAAAAGGAATATTGTTGGTAGCAGGAGCGCAAGCATCGGTCGTGCAGAAATCCAACTGATCAACAATGACAATTTTTCCCTGATGAGGAAATTGGATACATTGAAAAACTGACGAGGCAACGACAGTCATAGCATAAAACCAACTTCTTCCAAGTAACAAGTTGTAATCGAGGGGAGCATAGACCACCTCGACATCAATAGTAATAGTTTTTCCACCCAATTGGATGGGCAGGAACTGTAAAATCCCATGGGGATGAAAACCTCACGTGTCGAAGGCACGTAACATCATTGGGGATTTGTTGAGTGCTGGTTATTTTAAACCTTTCCAACATGCCAAATACATGACACAAGTCGAGGCTCCCTCATCCAGAATAGTTCGGTGGATTTGTTGATTGTGAACAACAACATCAACTTGGAAAGCAAGTTGATGGGAGAGTCGAGATGCATAATTGTCTAGGTTAAACATGATATGGTTGGACGACTCAGGATCAACAATGCCAAGAGCATCCAAGAGAATTCTACATTGACTGGGGCAGTGTTGTATAACTTCTAACACAGACATAGCACATGGTGCTTGAGCCAAATCTTCAACAATGTTGTAGTTCTGGGTGGCACATGAACTAGGATTAAAGGTAGATTTGAGGATAGTGCTTTTAGGAGGGCGTAAGATAGAATAGAACATGGGTTTATCAATCTGAAGTGGTCCATACGGAGGATTAATCGATGGAAGACTAACAGAGGATGATGATGGATCCGGTAAATTACCGGTACCATTAGTGTATTTTCCTTTGTCAGGGTTACCTGGTGTATCGTATGTCTTAGAGCGAGTGGTCAAATTAATCCCATTAAACATATAAATATGTGCACTCGACGAGGCCTCATCATTAGGATGGCTAGAACTTCCCCCAGGAGAGGGCGTTTCAACAACCATGGATTGTTGTTGTGGAAAAGGCTGAGTAAGCACAGTGGGTTGTGACTTTCCTTGGAAAATTTTGGCCACTTTATTGTGAAGTGGACAGCCTCAAGTGTAGTGATCATCACCACAAATGATACATGGGAATTTTAGTTTCCCTTGTGTTTTCTTTTTGGTAGCAAGTGTTTGATTTTTTGGTTGTTCATTGTTATTTTTTGATTTATTCTTTGTCTTCTTCTTACCTCCAAATTGTTGTGAAGGGGCAGATTGAACTGCATTCACCTCAGAGATCTGATTTTGGGGGGAGGTAGAGGAGAGTGTGGTCGATTGGGAAAACGATTGAGTTTTGAAGGAATTGATAACACCATCTGCATGAGATGAGGATGACGGCTTAGATGGATCAGTATTAGCTCGAGAAACATTTGGAAGAAAACCATACAAAGTACTAGATTGGGAATAAACCAAATCTAAATACTGAGCCTGAGCGATGGCTTGTTCCTCTGTGACTGCACCACCCATAGTGGCATCATGAGCGATCGGGGGTAAAAGTGATTTAGTAAACCATTCCACCAATAATATGTCAGGAATGATTGCCTTGATCATCCTTCGTCGTCGCCTCCACTCATGAATATGGTCAGAGATATGCACAGAGTTAGTTTGATGAAAGGAGGTCAAGAGTTCAGTACCCGTCTCATAGCGAATAGGCAGTTGAAAGTGCGTGAGGAAAGACATGGCAACGGAATTGAAATCATGAAAAGAAGCATGTGGTAGTTCAATATACCACTTTGCTGCTGAGCCTGTAAGTGTTCACTGGAAAAGATGAAAACGTACGGAATCATCCATGAGGGAGTTTGATGAACACCACAAATGGAAATTCATCACATGGTTGTTTGGATCTTCGCCAGATTTTCCATCAAATTTTGGAATATCAGAAGGAAGTTTAGCTGGAATGACTGGCCAAACTGGTGAATGAAAAATAGGATCATTAGTTAACCGAGACAAGTCTGGGAGATCCAGAGTTGCAAGAAAAGGTAGTTGTCAGTTAATTTGTGGATGATACTGGTGCGGCATAGGAACACCAGTAGGACCATAAAGAGGGTTAGGTGGATAGTTGTAACTAGTAGGTCCTCCTATGTACGGTTGTTGTTGGCCAGGATAAGCAGGATTCGATGGTGGATGAGAAACATTTGCATAACCCGGTGGGTTCTGAGCATTATAGGCCGGGTGATTTGCTTTCCCATGAGGAGGATAATCATTATGCCCTTGATAATGGTAAGGAGTAGATCCCGGAGGTGGATACACATTAGACCCATGAGGAGGATAACATTGTCATCCTGGAGAACTCCAGGTGGTGTTTGGGATGCCACCCGGATAAGATTGTCTGTAAGATGTTCCGGAAGGAACATGATTTGATACCCCTCCTATTGGATTATGAGATAAGTTCCCCCCAACGTGGGTTGAATGAAAGTGCCTCCTAAAGATATTCCCCAGGATTGTGAAGGGTTTCCAGCAAACGAAGGTTTCCCCCCTGCCAGCGGTGGATTTACAACTGGGGTATGACTGGCAAATGGAGGGTGTCCTCCAGAAGGAGCATGAAAAGGGGGTTGTCCCATGGGAGGGGTAGGCCTGCCATGGAAAGGTAGTCCTCTAGGAGGGAAAGGTTCATTAGATGGTGGTTTCCCTCCAGCTGGTTGTGTTTGGCCAGCAGGGGTCTTCATTCTTGGGTGAGAAGATGTCCTAGCAGGATCGAGTGGAACATGTGGAGATGTAGAGTAAAAGCTTGTAGAAATGGGGGTAGAGATTAAAGTTCTTTGGAGATGATTAGAGGTGATGAGTCCATCATTAGGATGGACTTGTGTTGGTGTAACAGTAGGGTTAATAACCTGATCAACTGGGTGATTCATGGTTTGACCGGATGGTCCTATTTCACTAGGAGGGTCATGAGGATGAAAGGGTTGTCGAAAGGATTCAAAATTTTCATAGAGATCGCGTCCCGATGAAGTCCTCCATACAGAACGAGCAATGTGGGATTGGTATCTACTACAGTGCTAGGACGAACATGAGTCCTATACTCATCACCAAAGATTGGTTCTATGGATCCCATATATGTTTTGGTAAATGTCCTCTCTGGTAATCGTGGGACCTCTTCGTCTATGATGTTCCCAAGGGATTCTAGATGAACCAAAAGTGGTTCGAGAGGGGTTACCAACACAGATGTAGTGGGGTTTTCAATCGTAACCAAAGAACCTTCTGAGTTATCTAACGGAGGAGCAATAACACTTCCAGTGTCAGATTGATTTTCTACCTCTCTATGGTAGTTGTCTTCTGGAGGGTTAGGAGGTAAGGGTTGATAGCCTTTCAGAGGCATCCCTTTCATCCTACATGATCGGTGAAGACCTTTATCGTCTACAGGCTCAATTGTGGAGAATAATAGAACACACTGAAAATATAGGGCCAACTAACAAAAAGAAACAACATACACTAATAAAATATAGGAATCAACCAAGCAAACAAAACTTCTCTCGATGATCATACTAGTTGGTGATGAAATCCAACGTTGCATGATCAAGTCGAGAAGGGGATAGGATATGGTGGAATAGTTACAATGGCGACCTGCTTAAAGGACTTTCACCTTGGTGCAAGCTTCCATGTAGTAATTGTGGATTTACCCTCCAAGGAGCCCGAGTGAGTTTGACCAATGTCTATTCCAGGTACAATGAGACTTCCCTTCACCAGCACCTTGTGTAAGTACCTAAATATTATGGCAACTAAAGACACCATTTTGCAGTGAGTCCCTAGGCAAGTACAGTTGACATTTCAATCCGAAACGTATGGGCAGGATAACAAGTCTGAAATCAACCTGAGAGGCTCCCACACATAATCGTGGGTATACCTCCAAGTGACCCCCAATATACGATACGACCACTACAAACAGTTCAACCATGGAGGGATAATTTCCGTAATTCGCCCAAATGTGACCTCATGCGTAACCCCTGTATGAGAGGGGGATCCCAGAAAACCAATACGACAATTGGATTTGACTCTCCCTAGCTCAGGATGCTAATGTTTGTTTTGAAAACTTTGGAGAGTTGTACTCACAGCCTAATCCAAAGTGCTAACCCTAGTCTACTATTGGTGGAAGATCCTAAAAACAAAAAATGTTCTAGATAGTTTTTAATTAGCATTCGCTTTACCGTTGTTCTTTACTCAAAGGGTGTATGAAAGTGAAACTGATGGAATGATGATTCAAATTCCCAAAAAATGCATGAAAGATGATAAGCAATCATTTCTTTTCAATGAACACCTATTTAAGGGAAAGAGAAAGAGTTGTTTTCACTATCAAACACTAATATGGAATGTCCTCAATCAATTGGTTCTCAATCAAATTCAATGCAATGCTAAAACATTTCAGAAATGCCTTCTAATATGTAAACCAATCACTAATATTTATCATTGTCATTTGTATGTGAATGATGATTAATTCAATGAAAAAACTTCTCCTGCCAACTACTCTTTCAGATCAAGGAGATTCGGACAAGCATAAGTGGATTTTGTACAAACAACACACCCTCTTGCTATGATTGAAACAAGAAGCAAAGATAAAACAAAGATAACAAAGAAAATCAAACAATTCACACAAAAGAGATATGTTTAATAAAAATGACCTCGAAGAACCAAATGAGATGATTCACAAATTTATGATGCCCTTCACCAGAGTTCCCGCTCAGTCGGATAAGAGAGAAGAAAGCAGTGGATTAATTCCAAGTTCTCAACAACAGAAAAAATCAAAAAAGGAAGAAGGCCACAAAATATAAACATAAAAATTCTTATTTCTCATAAGGAAGGATATCAAAGGTCAATAGGAAGAAGCATTGAATCACAAAGAAGCTCAGCAAGTGAAACAAAATAGAGACTAGTCTTCAGAAAAGACAGTTCTGGAAAGGATTTTTGCAAAGAGAGGTCGATGCTCTGGTGTAAGGGGAACCAGAGAATTATAACACTTTTTATAAGACCAAGGGGGAGTTTTGGCACCCTTCTAACAAGGTAGGGGAGCGATGGGCTTCCACAGGTCACAAAATTGTCCAAAAAACCCAAAATTTCAGTCAAACTTTGGCAATAAAAATGAATGTGATGGGGTAAGGAGTCAATCAGCATATGAAAGAAAACATATGGGGTGAAAAAGGTCTAAAAATAACAAAGGGTAATACAAGGTCTATGAGGAAAATAAAAACTGAAAGTTTTGATTCGATCCCCAGTGGAGTCGCCAATTTCTATTGAAGGAAAATCTCCCTGCGGACAGGTAGATCTTGTCTTGAGAGCTAGGCTCTTAACTCTTAAGAAAGAAGATTCTTATCATGGACACTAACTTCCTTTTAGATCTATATAAACTAATGTGTGAGGAGGAAGGAGAAAATAAGTACCTTTTACCAGTGTTTGTCCCTGCACAGTCCAAGTTGAGCTTCAATCTTATGCTCCTCGATAAGCCCTGTAGACAAACAAAAGTACGAACAACTTCCTACTCTACTAATATTAGTTCGAAATAGACCTATATATTAGAGACAAATTCATGTGAGATCAAACACATATTTGAAAGAAACAGGCCAAGCATATTATATTAAAGAGAACAACAACGAAGAATGCTTATAGCCATAGATGTGAGTGTAGCAGCTTCGTCAAGCCTTCCTCAT
This sequence comes from Picea abies, assembly GCA_900067695.1. NCBI lineage: Eukaryota > Viridiplantae > Streptophyta > Pinopsida > Pinales > Pinaceae > Picea > Picea abies. Next base: position 10,553 of record CBVK0100830235.1, read on the forward strand.
CCGAACCCTTGCTCAAACATTCCATACACCGAATGCTGATGTTATGAAAGACACCTTCTTCATGAGATCATAGGTTGGATTCTTTACAATGCTTTTTCCCTCTCCTTTCACCATGAGAAGGCCTGTTTAAATAGGCTTGGAGAGGCACAACTACTTGAGATATCTTTGGGGTAAGTTGAGGATTTTCCTCCTTTAGTTATGGATCTGCCCTAAGATCATGGATTGACCAAGGATTTGAATCCAACTAACTTCAGATATTGAGGGGATCTTTCCCTCATTCTTCTCAACAAATCAAATTTCACCTAGAATAGGTAGCGATCCTCCAAAAGGGGCATCCGAGCATTATAACGCTCCCCAAGAGAAGGAAAGAAAGCATTGGTATTATAAAGATCCCCCAAAAGGGTGGAAAGAGTGTTATAATACTCCCTAACAGTGTATGGGGGAGTGCTCCTCTTTGAAACTCATTTTTTAGTGTTTCTCTCAATGGCAAGAAATTTTTACTTCTAGTAAACTGATTCCTCCTCTTCATAACTAAACTTTGAGGTGTCCTAAGTGTCCCTGTCATGTTGTTGGAGGCATGACACAGGCAATAAGGCAGTATGATGACAACAACACTTATACACTTGCGGTCAATATGTGACACTTGCGACACTAATGATGACACTTGCGACACTTGCGAAGTGAGTAATTTTGAGGTGTAACAGGGAGATTGTTGGAAGATTGGTTG